>CAJHNH020002631.1:0-100443 GCA_905116865.2 Candidula unifasciata | reverse complement strand
GGTTTTTTTTGGGGTTTTATTTTATCCACTTAAATTTTGGGGAAAAGGGGGTGGGGCATTCAAAATTGGGGGGTTGACCTCTAAATCTGTCCCCTAAAATCTCTGAGGTGTGTTTTCCCTCGACTGCACTCTATATCATCACCATTTTTGCTTGCTGTTCGGGCCCCGCCTTTCTCTGTCAATTTTCTTGTTGAGAAAACTGTGCCTTCTCTCGTCTTCTTCGCGAACTGCTTCATTTCTCGGGGATTTCTGCTCTTAAAAGCTGCAGAAGAGTTAAGTTAAATTTAATAAATTTACTATCATTAGTCTAGGAGTGATTGGCCAAGTCCAAATCCCGGCGAGCTCTCCCAGTGTGACGTTTCCTCCCTTGGAAAGTACAACACTTTTAGTGTGACGTTCCGGGTCGTGGGTTCTCTGGATTTTGGGTTTAAATGATTTATATGTTGAGTGGGGATTTTCCTCTCAACACATCCCCTCCACCAGATTAACTGAACTATTATCCGGGCTATGTTGCTCTCAGACAAAGTCCTGGATATCCAAGAAAACAGCCATATTGGCTCGTTATTTATATTAACTTTAGCTGAACTTGGTACCCACAAGAGAAAGAAATGGGTTTTAGATGTCTATATATTATTATCTTGAATGATTCACTAGACAGGGCAGTTGACCCAATCCGTCGACCTTCTCTTGGTAAAGAAATTATTATGATTATTTTTTAATGAGCCCCCACCAAATGCTATTCTATCTTAACAGTTTAATTAAACATGTAAGAACAGACACACTTGGAATTATAAAAACTGATGCAGGATAAGACCATATAATTTTATTAACCTAGATTTATTATACCTAGCAGATCATTTTGATATGGTTCTTTCCCACCTATTTTTAGTCAATAGTGATGGTATGGTGATAATGAGATGCTTCAGCTAGATAACTGAGGCACCTAAGATTCGACTGAATGATAATGGTGGTGTTTAGTTACATAAATACATGTTACATAACTTTAGAAAGTGGAACCTCTGAGAGTCCTCGTGTTGAGTCCCTTCTTAGCTGTTCCAATCTTTCCGCCCAGTTCTCCTGGTCCTTCCACCTGGTTCCCCTGGTTCCCACCTGTTTCTCAGCTGGCCTTCTAGCACAATGTAGTCTCGTGACCGTGATGACCCCTATTTCTGTTCTTAGAAACGACCCTCACCCACATGGGAGCTGGAAACTTCCAGCTATCGCCAACTAGAATCAAACCATTAGAATTATCAAGGTCGACCTGTTTGTTTGCTCTCAGCGATTGAAGAAATTCCAGCCTTGTCATTACGACCTATCTGACCAAGATTAACTCATTCCTAATTGCCAAACCCTCTAAGCCCTCCTCTGAGGTATATTCAACTATATCATGTGTGAAACTTTCAGTACGACCTGGACGCATTCCTAATTGCCTCTGTCTAGAAATGTCTATCAGTGTGAAACTTTCACGCTAATTCCCCTGCTAGAAATGTTAGATCAAACGCTTCAGTTAGATCAAACGGCCCCACTCAGTCTGTGTTATGTAACTTTTTATGACACTAAAGTCGGGTTAAGGGGAGCTAATCAGGTGTGGTACGAAGTTATCTCCCCCTTTACTTGCCTCTACAGACTGGGCAGGAGATAAAATTTATGACATAGACATGAGAAAGGAATTCCTAGCCAAGGTAATATTACCTAAAGCAAGGTTGCTTTGTCTGGCTAAGAGGGGAAACACAGTTTGAACAATTCTCAAATCCCATGTAGTGGTTTTAGAACTATTTTAGGCTCAGTGACTATTGCTTTTAATTCTTTGTCCTTCTCTGAACATAAGAAATTATTAAACTCAATATAACTTCTGAGACCACTGAGGTCATTTCGTCACATAGGCCCACGGTTGATTTTGGTCGTAGCTCGCTATGGCCAATGTTTAGACACTCAGTGATTTCTAAGAAGTTTATTTCACTTCTCAGCTCCTTTCTGTCCAAATGTTTCCTTCGCCAATATTCCTTGTGGAATCTAGATGTCCTGCATCGTTGTACAGTCACCATATGTTTATTCTTCCAGGCTAAGTCCTTAGTCCTAGAATCATGTAGGCATTCTAAGCCAAAGCTCAGTAATGTCTTTTTATCTGGAGGTTCCTTCTTTCTCCACAATCCGGGAACTCCATTTTTAATCAACCCGTCTTCTCCGCGGCGCTGATATACGTTTGCTGTCACTCGGCTCCTCCCAATCTGTAATGGAAGCGCCTGAAGTGATTTCCTAAACGGATGAGTCACAGTCAGTTTGGTCACCGCTTTTTTCCGCCGTCGTGCACCACTCCTGCTGAAATCTTTCAATCTCCTCTTGATATGAGGGGTATTGTCGTACATCATTACCCCAGGATGTACCCAGAACTTGCCACTGCCTTGTTCTTGGTAGCGCAATAGATCTGTTCTTTCTTGCCGCCTTCTCTCCTTACCCAGACAGCCGCCTAGTCGGTCACATTCTTCAAAGATTGTGTCACAGTCGGAGTCACTGCGTACAAGTGTCTGGCCAGTGTATAAACTGATCAGATCATTCAAACACTTTTGGGTCTTCAAAAGTGATAAGGTGTCATTACTTCTTTTTAAAGTCTCCACCCACTGTTCCACAAAAGTTGCTTCTTCTCTAGTGTTGGCAGACATCCTGGGTTGTCCAGTGTCGCTATCCACATTAGAGTTTACAGGAATATCCTGTACTTTCAGAGTTTCCTCTTGTAGGCACTCTGAGATATCGGGAGGTTTCTCCTCTCGAGTATTCACTTTCTTCCTGGTCGGGCTTTCTGATGCCAAGTCCAGTGAAGATAAATGAAGTGGCGTGTTACTGCCTGTGTCGTCAACCTTTTGGGGGTTGGAGTCAGAACTGAGATTAACTCTCTCTTCATGTGCAGCCACACTGAAGAGGATAAGAGAAGCAGGTGCCCTGTCATTCTCTGTCTCAGCCTGAATTTCTTCTTCTTGTTCAGCCGAACAGAAGGATATATGAGAGTCGCATAAGGTCTTGCCCTCGCTCTCACTAGTGGCTGGTGTGCCAGTCAAACAGCTGGGTCTATAGTCAAGGCAGTCCTCATTCTTGTGACTACTGTCACCTGTGCTTGGGGTTCTTGTTTTCCTACTACTATTCCATTTCGGAATGTGCGGATCCCCTTCGTCTTTTATTGAAAAACTTGAAGGGTTGAAGAAATCAGGTGTGGCTTCCCTGATTCTTTTGTCACGCTCGTGACTGTTAACGGTACCCACGGCACTCTTTTTCCTTCCACGATTCAGTTTCTGGTCGGGAGGAATTTTCCCATTCTGATCGTCTGAGCTAATGGAAATAAGGGGTCCCAGCATTGTAGGTCTGGTCCCTTTTGAAGATTTCTTTTTCTTGTCCCATCTTTTCCTTGTTGGCTTAAGACTGGAACCTAAGGGTCCCGGCACTGTAGCTACGGTCCTGTTAGAAAAATTCTTCTGTTTCCCTAGTATCCCTTTTGGGTTAGTAAGTTTGAGGTACTGTCTGTCTTTTTTGAGGTGGTTTTCATCCTTATCCCTAGCTTCTAAACTTTTGGGAGAAGGGGTGCGCACTTCTAAATTGGGAGGTTGAACCTCTACAATCTGTGCCCTAGAATCAGTCTGAGGTGTGCTTTCCTCGACTGCACTCATAGTATCATCACCATTTTCTGCTTGCTGTTCAGGCCGCCTTTCTCTGTCATATTCTTGTTGAGTAGACTGTCGCCTTCTCTCGTCTTCTTCGTCGAACTGCTTCAGTTCTCTGAGGAGTTCTGCTCTTATAAGCTGATACTCTCTCTCGCTGTCTATCTCACGCTGGTAGCTTTCTTCGTCTTCTTCTTTCATACGTTGCAACTCCCTCTCGTGCTCTTCTCTTAGAAGTTGTTGCTGCCTCTTACTTTCCTCTCTCTCCAGCTGGCGCTTTCTGTTAAGTTCGCTTATACGCTGTATCTCACCCTCTTCTTCTATCTCACGCTGACGCTTCTCCTCTGCAGCAACCCAGGCAATCCTATCATCCCACTGAACCATATGGTAGTTAACAAAAGTCTCTAACTGTGCCCCTACCATGCCGTCTGCTACCCCACATTTTATGCATATTTCTCGGTACTCGGTACGTATATCCATCCTATCTTATTAGATCTATTAAGAAAGAGGTATAATAAGTTCCCGAGTCAGAGTAAGCGAGATAAGTCAGAGCAAGGTACAGTAAATAAGACAACCGAGTATACTACCACCGCAGCACAGAGATGTGAATGAAACAGAGCAACCTACCAGACTGACAGCTTATCGAATGTTATAGCAGCACAAAGTTACGCCTATAAATGATGTGAAGTAAAATTACATTCAGTCACTAAGCATAACTATCAATGATAAGATGTCAACATTCAATGTTCTACACTCTATATCCAATGATGAAACATGCAAGCAGATATAATCAAAATCAACTCTATCTAAAATTTACTGAATAAACAATGATTCATGGTTATGACGTGATCAATGATAGACAGTTAAATGATACCATCCATTTATTTATTTAAAAAGTTATTTTATACTTTATAATCTCTCTCCATGTATAAATTACTAATTTTGATTTATACTATATACTGGCAGAAGAGTTAAAGTTAAATTTAATAAATTTACTATCATTAGTCTAGGAGTGATTGGCCAAGTCCAAATCCCGGCGAGCTCTCCCAGTGTGACGTTTCGGCCCGTCTCCCTTGGAAAGTACAACACTTTTAGTGTGACGTTCCGGGTCGTGGGTTCTCTGGATTTTGGGTTTAAATGATTTATATGTTGAGTGGGGATTTTCCTCTCAACACATCCCCTCCACCAGATTAACTGAACTATTATCCGGGCTATGTTGCTCTCAGACAAAGTCCTGGATATCCAAGAAAACAGCCATATTGGCTCGTTATTTATATTAACTTTAGCTGAACTTGGTACCCACAAGAGAAAGAAATGGGTTTTAGATGTCTATATATTATTATCTTGAATGATTCACTAGACAGGGCAGTTGACCCAATCCGTCGACCTTCTCTTGGTACAGAATTATTATTATTTAATGAGCCCCCACCAAATGCTATTCTATCTTAACAGTTTAATTAAACATGTAAGAACAGACACACTTGGAATTATAAAAACTGATGCAGGATAAGACCATATAATTGATTTATTAACCTAGCAATCATTTTGAGTTCTTTATATTTTTAGTCAATAGTGATGGTATGGTGATAATGAGATGCTTCAGCTAGATAACTGAGCACCTAAGATTCGACTGAATGATAATGGTGGTGTTTAGTTACATAAATACATGTTACATAACTTTAGAAAGTGGAACCTCTGAGAGTCCTCGTGTTGAGTCCCTTCTTAGCTGTTCCAATCTTTCCGCCCAGTTCTCCTGGTCCTTCCACCTGGTTCCCTGGTTCCCACCTGTTTCTCAGCTGGCCGAGTTCTAGCACAATGTAGTCTCGTGACCGTGATGACCCTCTATTTCTGTTCTTAGAAACGACTGATCCTCACCCACATGGGAGCTGGAAACTTCCAGCTATCGCCAACTAGAATCAAACCATTAGAATTACCTCTAAGGTCGACCTGTTTGTTTGCTCGTGGCAGCGATTCTGACAGAAATTCCAGGGCTTGTCTTATTAATACCCCTATCTGTCTGCAAGGTTAACTCCACCCTCTTCTCGGTTCTACCCAACCCTAAAGGAGATGACCTAAGCCCCTCCTCTGAGGTACCTATTAGATCAACCTAGCTATCAAGGGCCTGTCACTCACAGTGAACAGCCTACAGTACGACCTTGACCAAGATTAAACATTCCTAATTGCCAAACATCTGCTCTCTGGAGAATTTCACTATCATGTGTGAAACTTTCAGACGCTGGACGCCGGCCTGTCTAGAAATGTCTATCAGACCACTAATTCCCCTGCTTCAGTTAGATCAAACGGCCCCACTCAGTCTGTGTTATGTAACTTTTTATGACACTAAAGTCGGGTTAAGGGGAGCTAATCAGGTGTGGTACGAAGTTATCTCCCCCTTTACTTGCCTCTACAGACTGGGCAGGAGATAAAATTTATGACATAGACATGAGAAAGGAATTCCTAGCCAAGGTAATATTACCTAAAGCAAGGTTGCTTTGTCTGGCTAAGAGGGGAAACACAGTTTGAACAATTCTCAAATCCCATGTAGTGGTTTTAGAACTATTTTAGGCTCAGTGACTATTGCTTTTAATTCTTTGTCCTTCTCTGAACATAAGAAATTATTAAACTCAATATAACTTCTGAGACCACTGAGGTCATTTCGTCACACAGACTGCTATTGATCTCCAACACTGTCTCTTGTCTTGGTAGTACACTCTCTCAGACTGCTATTGATCTCCAACACTGTCTCTTGTCTTGGTAGTACACTCTCTCAGACTGCTATTGATCTCCAACACTGTCTCTTGTCTTGGTAGTACACTCTCTCAGACTGCTATTGATCTCCAACACTGTCTCTTGTCTTGGTAGTACACTCTCTCAGACAGCTATTGATCCATCTCTTGTCTTGGTAGTACACTCTCTCAGACTGCTATTGATCTCCAACACTGTCTCTTGTCTTGGTAGTATACTCTCTCAGACTGCTATTGATCTCCAACACTGTCTCTTGTCTTGGTAGTATACTCTCTCAGACTGCTATTGATCTCTAACACTGTCTCTTGTCTTGGTAGTACACTCTCTCAGACTGCTATTGATCTCTAACACTGTCTCTTGTTTTGGTAGTACACTCTCTCAGACTGCTATTGATCTCCAACACTGTCTCTTGTCTTGGTAGTACACTCTCTCAGACTGCTATTGATCTCCAACACTGTCTCTTGTCTTGGTAGTACACTCTCTCAGATAGCTATTGATCTCCAAAACTGTCTCTTGTCTTGGTAGTACACTCTCTCAGACAGCTATTGATCTCCAACACTGTCTCTTGTCTTGGTAGTACACTCTCTCAGACTGCTAGTGATCTCCAACACTGTCTCTTGTCTTGGTAGTATACTCTCTCAGACTGCTATTGATCTCCAACACTGTCTCTTGTCTTGGTAGTACACTCTCTCAGACTGCTATTCATCCATCTCTTGATGTTGTTTACCAGTTTGTATCATTGTCTACCTCTTGCTCGCTTGCTTTGGACTTTTCCCTTCAGGATGGTTGTTAAAAGAGTATTATGCCTGTGGCTGAAATATTTCAATTATCTCTTTTTAATTTATGTCAGTAACTCTCTTCACATCCTTGAGAAAATCTGTATTCGATTTTTTAAGTTTCAATGAAATACAATCTTTTCTTTCCACATTTCCAGAGACAGATAAGTTTTCTAGTTGCTTTTTAATTTTCCAGGTTTCTGCAAATGTGAATACAGTAAATACCTCATTAAAACAAACTAGCTTAGGAAGAACATTTAGTTAACATGTATACAGTTTTGGTCCCAGCGAGGATCATTATTAGTTCCCAGTTAGTGTGAATTAAAAAAAAAATACTTTTGATTTTTGGGTTCCTTGTTATTCTGTTAAAGTTTTTACTGTAACAGTTTTAGAAAATATTCACATTTACAACAGGCCTGATAAAAAAAAAAACCAAGAAAAATAATATTTCAGAAACTAGGCAAGATTCCTACTATGGAAAATGTAAAGATTTTCTGAGAAAAAACAAGTACAGAATCATTCAAACAGGCATTGAAATGGGAGAATATTTACATAGGAATCAAGGATGTTCTAGAGAAATTCTAAAATGAACATTGACGAGAGAGGCCAAAGATGGACTGGATAACATATAATGGCACATTAGGATGATGATGAAAGGCAAAGAAAGGTGTCTGCCCACAAATTATTACATGCTATTAGAAATCACAGGATATGGAGAATTTTGATTGTTCACACTACTAGCTGGCCAGGCATTTGATGAATATGTGTGTAACACTGAATTTGATGAATATGTGTGTAACACTGAATTTGATGAATATGTGTGTAAAACTGAATTTGATGAATATGTGTGTAACACTGTCTTCATTCAGCTAGGTTGTGGTGCCGGATTGCCAGGACTGTACTGTTGCAGACGTGGGGCTAAACAAGTGGATTTTCAAGACTATGTGAGTTTGTCACTGCAGTGTTGCTCTGTGGTTAGTGTTTTTGCTATCAGTGAAGTAAAGTAAAAGACTCATTGAATTCCTTTGGCACACAGGGTGCTAGATGTGTATTTCTGTAGACCAGTGGTTCCTGGTTAGGTAAGACCCGTGACCCCTCTTATTTTTGAAGGTTTGCCATAGACCCCATACTTTTAATAATACTATTTTTTAGGACAAAGGAGAGTTGTAAAAAAAAAAGTTGAGTGTTGTTACTTTTTGTTGTTGTTAACAAATTGTAGACCCCTTAAATTTGTTCCATGGACCAGTTGAGAACCACTGCAATAGAGCAGTAGGCATTCATTAGGCGATGTGGTCATCATCATGACAGCTACCTTTACTTTCCAAGGCATTACCAGGTACCCATTTTCGATCGACCTGGGAACCAAGGTCTGGTTTCGAAAAACAAAAATCTGCCTTGGTGCAGATATGAAACTTGGACCTTCTGGCTGGCAGGCGGGGATCTAGCCTTTATTGCTAGTATTGATAAGTAAATATGTTTTCTTTAGGTCACTGCAGTTAGAATGGGGAAAAAGTAGAAGAGCTGTATACTTCGGGATGAAAATGTAATATCAATCAATCAGTCATCATGTCTTTTACAGAATGTCGCTCTCTTCGTGGCATGTCTGAAAGTCTTTCTTTGTCCAGCTAGTTCTCCAGCGCTCTGTGCTTTTATAGCCACTGCATCTTCAATGTCCTGTATCCATCTTCACCGAGGTCAGCCTATTTTTTCCAGAAACTGCATCCTGCATCACCGTTCTCTCTAGACCACAATGTCGCTTGACCTGCCCAAAATACCTGAGCTTTTGAGAGAGGATACTGTTTGTGAACCAGTTCTCTTTGATGTTCAGGTCATGCAAGATAAATTAATATACATTTTGAATTTTCAAACATGAGGTAATGGATCAGATATCGAGCTTCTTAAACAAATGTGGGGGAGCCATGTGCACTTTGTGCATGTTGACAATCACGTGACATTTAAAATTGAAAGAGAGCATGTTTAATACTGTAGACCTATATTTTTCTACCTATGGTCTATGGACTGGTTTGGGTTCACCAGAAATTTCCCTCCAAACATGAATTAATAAATACAGTGTTCTCTGCATTTGTTTTGAGAAATGTATTAGTCATCTAAAGAATGTTGAGAGTACCTTAGACTGCCAGAATAACAAACAATCAAATACCTGGAAATGGTTAATGAAAGTAGAACGTTATGTACAACAGTGAGAAGGGGAGACACAAAGTTCTTTGGTCATGTGATGAGAAAAGAGGGCACTGGAAAATATTGTGATGACTGATAAGCTCACTGGTAGAAGAGGCAGAGGCAGACCAAGAGAAACGATGGTGGATGGCTTAAGACAGTAGCATGAAGAATATCATCAGTGGAGTTAATCCAGAACACCAAAGACCAAGATCTATGGAGATTCATGAACACCTACGCCAGCTGGCAAGGTACTTGATGATAATGATGATTAGTCATCTGTCAGTCAATGAAATTTTTCACAGTTTTCCTTGTCCTCTGATGTAAAATGTTGAAGAACACTGCTGTTGACTACTGAGTGGCCTGATTTCAAAATTAGAATATTCACAGGTGGATATTTGGAGCTTGAGCAATTCACACATTTGTATTCTTGTCATTGCTGTGGAATTGGTACACTGCAGAGACTTCTTGCATGCTCTATGAGAGTAGGCTGGAGCAGTTTTTTTTAATGAGGGGGGGGGGGGGGGGGGGGGGGGGGGGCTGAGTGGTCTCTAGGCCTGGCGTCTAAGTCGAGTGCTGAAGACCCCGGTGAAGGCTGGTATTTTTGGGGACTTTAGTAATTTCCGCTGGTCTCTGGGTAGAAAGATTAGACTCCTGTGTGCATTGTTGTGCACGTAAAAAAAAAAAATCCCTTGGCAGTTTTAAATCGAAAAGTGTAGCCTAACAGCACTCATCATCATGTAGCAGGTCCTTTGCAGAATGTCGCTGTCATCACAGTCTGCCTGAAAGAAACTCGGTCTCTCGCCAGTTCTCCTGCCTCATGAACTTTCACACTCAAGGAGTCACTTATATCCTGTGCCCATCTTCGTGTCGGTCGACCCCTGCCCCACCTTCCTGGTACCATGCCTTGTGCTATAGTTTTTTCCAATCCATTGTGGTGCTTGATATGACCAAAATATTTCAGCTTCCCTAACAGCACTGCCCGGCAAAAATCTGGAGTTAACAATTTTCCCAAAGTAGTTCAGGATCCTCTGTTCAGGATGCACTGCACTGAGATTCTTTGGACTCAGGCTTAAGTAAGAAGTAGAACGGAGCACTTATGAGTTACTACCCTTATGCCACGATGTTGATCTGTTGTTCAAATCAAATCAAGCAAAGTTTTTTGGTGTTAAATGTATAATGTGTTTAAAGCTCAGGGTGAATAGAGTTCTGATGTTGACTGGCTTTTGGCGTGATATAATAAAATGAAATGATGAAAACGGATACACCATTTTGTAAATATTTTGGATAAATATCAACATTCGTGATGAAATGGTGGTGCTACAAGGCTGACACAAACTTTTAGCATCTTTATATTTAAAAAAAAATCTTTGACCTAGACCTTTGACAAACTAGTTATTGTCACCTTTCTGTCTTTCCAGACGATAGTATTAAATTGTGCTGTAGAAAAGCATGGAAATCAGAGTCCATGGTGAGTGTGACTAGCAATACTGCTGGCATACAGAAATTTCTTCCACATTTAGAGCATGTAGTTTCAGCACCTTTGTTGCCGTTGCTTGTATTTAATGTACTTCTCAAACAATCAGCTCTAAACCTATCTGCAGTCATTTTCTCCTTTATCCTTGATAAACCAAAACTAGATATGAAAGAGTTGGGCATAAGAGATTGATTTTATCAATGTAGGAGAAGAGTTTTAAAAAAAAGGGGGGAGGGGGGTGGAGGTTGAATTAATCAATGTTGTGGAAACAGTATACTTGCCTTGACAACTAAGAGTCCAGAGTTCATAGAAGGGAAAAAACCAGAAATATTACTTAAAATAACAAAGCATAGCAAAGGACTCACTAGGTCCTCATGTTCCTGTCTCTAAACGAAATTTGTTGTAATTTACAGAATGAGGAGGTTTTGAAATTACTCACACACACAAATGTGCTTAACAACCAGGCAGAATCAGATGGGTTGTCTTCCTTGTCTCGATATTTTGCTGGGGATTGGTCATCATTTTGCAGTCTGGCAGCAAGAGAAAACCTCAAGTATGTGTCATTTTATTGTAGAAACATGCTAGAACTGACTGTTAGTAACATCATTTTCTTTGAAGTTACATAGAAGGTGTGCCAACTCACTCCACCGATCTGCTTATCTGTTGTCTTTCCTTTTTTTTTTTTTGCTTTAAAAAAATATTATGTTTTCCCTCTGTTTTTTCTACCTTATTTACTCTACTGTATCTTATCTCTGTGTAACTTCTCCCTTATTTCTTTCTTCCACTAGTACTGTCTTCGCTTTATGTCTTTCTCATTCTGTTTTGCTCCCTCTTTCCATCACTACCAAGGCAAACTACAGACAATCAAAATACAGTCCTGGGGTTCTTTCTTTCATTATATATCTCTTCTTTGTCTCATTTTCCATCTTATCTCTCTGTCTCTTTTTGTCATTGTCTTACTCTCTATGTCTGTCTCACATGTTCTAATGGAATGGTTATTGCTTACAAGCATGGAAATAGTGTGACAGTCAACAGATGCAGATGCTTTTTGTTCAAGCAAGTATGTCAAATTGTAAACATGTATCAGACATTTTAGTTTATAGACTGTTATTTAACTCTTTGAGTCCCAAGGAACGCATCATACATTCATAGATTCCTACCTAGAGGCCCAATGAAAGCATGATGCGCCAATTTTACGTCTCTCTTGACTACCCCTTGGGCCTGTGATGCTAAACCCGCTGGGACTAAGCATGAGTTAAGAGTTAAATTATTCCTTATTGGCTCTTTATAGCTTCATTTTTCTCCCCAGATAAAATAAAGCACAAGGCCCCTTCCCATGCCTTCAGGCGTATTGGGTATATAGGGCTAGACCTATATTTTAAAGACCAGTCTGCACTCAGTGCGTGATGTGGTCACCATCATGCCAGTCATTTATTTAATGTCTAATTGAATATTGCTATTAGTTTCATTTGTTCTAATATCATTTTTTTTTATATTTTTCCTTCTAACATAGGTATGACATCATACTTACAGCTGAAACAATATACAACACAGATGACTATTCCAAACTGCATGATGTGTTTAAGACTGTGCTTGCAGACACTGGTGTTATGTATCCTTTTTTTTTTTTAAAGTAATATATTTTCAAGTTTTAACATTTATCAAACCACACCAATGATATAAATGGAAAGTGTGGGCTGTTAAGCTCATCACATAATGGGACTTGCAGTTTAGCTCAGTTTTACCAGAATACATTTGAAAAATAAATAACTGATTTGCTGTATATTTAACTAACTTTTATGATTTTATAAAGGAAGGAGGGCACCAGTCCAGGATTGGATTCTCCTCTTGTCTGTTGATAAAGGCTTCTGCTGAAATGTGTGTGTTTTTCTTTCTTCCCTTGTTAAGAGTCTTAGTCACAGTTCAGCAGATTAATTTCTTGCTATCAGTTGGACTAGAGTCACCCGTGTTTTCACAAGGTAGTTTGCAAGTCTGTGAACTATCTGTTCCACCGGCACTGCTTGTAATATACGTGAAAAATTATCTGCCATTTATGAATTTTACTATACACTTGTGCATGTCCTTAACTTTTGAAACAGATATTTAGCGGCTAAAACATATTACTTTGGAGTAGGCGGCAGCATTGATTCATTCATAGAATATGTGAGAGGGGAAAACTGCTTTAACATAGAAATTGTGCATTCCGTTAACAAAGGTAAATAGTTCTTTCTCACCCTCCTTTTCTTCCTCTCCCTTCCTTCTTGTTTCTTTCACTCTACGCCTTCCTACATCTCTGGGTGCCCCATTCTTCCACATTTTGGGAAGAAAATGCATACCGACATCTCAGACTGTTACCAGCACTGTGCATCCCTGGAGCAGTAGCTTCAAACTGTTACAAGCACTGTGCATCCCTGGAACAGTAGCTTCAAACTGTTACAAGCACTGTGCATCCCTGGAGCAGTAGCTTCAAACTGTTACAAGCACTGTGAATCCCTGGAGCAGTAGCTTCAAACTGTTACAAGCACTGTGCATCCCTGGAACAGTAGCTTCAAACTGATACAAGCACTGTGCATCCCTGGAACAGTAGCTTTAAACTGTTACAAGCACTGTGCATCCCTGGAACAGTAGCTTCAAACTGTTACAAGCACTGTGCATCCCATTATTATTGAGCTCCCAAGATTAGACACCAAATCGTATTAGCGCAGTGGCTGGACCCATGCTTGCTGGCCCCAAAAGCCTTAGGTTTAAATCCACCTCAAAGATGAATTTGTATACATCACATGGTCTTCCAGGTTGCTCCAGCCTGAAATGGGTATTAGGAAATGTCATGGGAAATAGAGGCAGCTGGAATGGTGTTGACCACATCACTTTTTTGAGTACCAGTGTGTCTGTAAATATATGGGTCTGGCACCATATACCTGAGTTGCCAATGATGTGAGAGGGTTCTTTACTTTGAGAATAGTCAGTCCCGCAACTTTAGGATCAACAACCTTCTACTTTCCCTTTTGACTCTCTCCACATACTTTGAGAATAGTCAGCCAAGCAGTTTTGGGATCAACAACTTCCTTCTGTCTTTCTGTTTTCCTTCTCCTAATCTTTTCTTTTGCCTCTCTCCTTATACTTTAAGAATATTCTGCCCAGCAGCTTTAGGATCAACAACCTCTTCCTCCTCTCTCTCTTCCTTCTCCCCATCTTTCTCTTTTGCCTCTCTTCCCCTACTTTAGGAACAGTCAGCTCAGCAACAATGCCCTCTCTTCCATGCTTTAAGAATAGTCAGCTCAGCAACAATGTCCTCTCTCCCTATGCTTTAAGAATAGTCAGCTCAGCAACAATGTCCCCTCTCCCCATACTTTAAAAATAGTCAGCTCAGCAACAATGTCCTCTCTCCCCATGCTTTAAGATTAGTCAGCTCATCAACAATGTCCTCTCTCCCTATGCTATAAGATTAGTCAGCTCAGCAACAATGTCCTCTCTCCCTATGCTATAAGATTAGTCAGCTCAGCAACAATGTCCTCTCTCTCCCCATACTTTAAGATTAGTCAGCTCAGCAACAATGTCCTCTCTCCCCATACTTTAAAAATAGTCAGCTCAGCAATAATGTCCTCTCTCCCTTATGCTTTGTTGTTGTTGTTGTTATCGATCCAGCGGCGCATGAGCTTTCGCCCTTTGGCCCAATGCCATGTAGTGGAATTTGCATGTTTTCACAAGCTGTTCTTTTCCTCCGTACAAGGTGTTCCACTTGTCTGGTCTCGGAGGGAGTAGCGTTCTTCTTGTCTCACTGAGTTTTGGGCACTCAAAGAGATGGTGTTCAACAGTTTCGTAGGGGTAGTTACATAGCTGGCACTCTGGGGAGTGTTGTGGCTGTATTCTGTTTAGGTGTCCATTGAGTGGAGTATGTTGCGTTCTAAGTCTGAAGATGGTGGCCTGGTCCCTTCTTGTTAGATGGTTAATGCTGTCATTAGGATCAGGGCCAGACATATGTCTATAAACCTCTCTTCCAGTGTCTCCCATGGCCTATCTGTTCAACCAAGTCTCTTTGTTTATAGCTCTTATCAGTGTTTTTGCTGTCTGGAGGGTTGTCGCTGTAGGTGGTTGTTCTTGTGTTGCTCCTTTCTTTGCCAATCTGTCAGCTCTGTCATTACCTGGTGTGCCGGAGTGACCTGGAATCCACTGCATCACTATTCTGATGTTGTATGAGGTAATAAGCTGATCGGCATCCAGGATTATCTTGGCTATGTCAGTTCTGCAGCGTTCATTGCCCTCCAGAGCTTGAAGGGCAGACATTGAATCTGTGAAGATGACAATATTTTGGACCTTTGAGGGGTAAACATCCATTACAGTCTTTAGGTGGTATACTGCTGTTTCCAGTGCAATTATTTCAGCTTCATAGTTTGAACAGAATTCCCCGCATGCATCAAAAATCTCTTTAACAGATCCATCGGGATAACCTATGTAGATTCCGTAACCTGCTTTAATGGTAGCTTTAAATGCTGATCCATCAGTATAGACATGTATCCATTCTTGGGGGTAAGAATCAACGGTCTTTAGGGATGAGTTCATAAGAGCGATTGGGTCGGACTGTTTGGTTTCCTCGCCTACCAATTTAGTTTGGACTTCTGGAGTTTTAAAGCGAGCATGTGGTGGTAGGTTTTTTGCAAGATTCTGAATTCCTTGACGTCTTTCTGGGAGGTGGTATCTGTCCTGAATTTCATTAACACAGTGTAAAACCGATTTGTGCTTTATTCTTTGTTTGGGTTCCCAGTTTTCTACAAGATGTCTATTAGGATGGTTACGATTTTTCCTAACGCATCTTTCATAAATTTCTAAAGTGTCTTTTTCTCTCCGCAACCCGAGGGGTTCCACATTTGTATGGATTTCACATGCAGCAGTTGGTGTAGACTGCATAGCTCCGCAGATTAATCGGAGGGCATTATTTTGTACTCTGTCAAGAGTCTCTAGGTTAGTTTTGGAACAAGTTGTAAGCAGTGAGTTGTTGTACTCTATCACAGAGCGAACATATCCTAGGTATAAGCCCCTCAGAGTTTCCTTGTCTGATCCCCATGATGTACCTGCAAGTCTCTTTAATAACTGTAACCGCCTCAATGCCTTATTCCTGATGTTTTCAATATGGTTCTTGAGGCTGAGCTGCGGGTCAAGTGTGACTCCAAGGTATGTGGGATGCTCTTCTTTCATCACTTGGTGTTTGTCTAACCTCAGGTTAATATTCTTCCTTGCTACTTGGTGGCTTTTGGTAAAGATTGTGTAGACCGTCTTTGCACAGTTAATCTTGAGTTTCCATCTTTGGCAGTAGCATGCAGTCTTCTAAGGTCTCCATTCAGTCTTTGGGCTCCACTTTCCACATTTTCATGACTCTGCCATATTGCTAGGTCATCAGCGTACAAGGCTTTTTCGGCCTTGATTTGTTCTGGCAGGTCATTTATAAAGATTAGGAATAGTGTACAGCTCAATGATGAGCCTTGTGGCAAGCCCTCCTCCAAGACTTCTTTAGAAGAGATTGCGTTGTGCATCTTAGTCTGGATTGTTCTATCTATCAGGAAGTATTTCACCCAGTTATACAATCTGCCATGTATTCCTATGCTCATCATCTTCATCAGGAGACCTTTTCTCCATACTCTGTCATAGGCCTGCTGGAGATCGACAAAGACTGCCACTGTGTGTTTCTTATTCTGGAAGCCATCATGTATTCTTTGTGTCAGTCTGAACAGCTGGTCTTCTGTGCAGCTGTTGGTTCTGAAGCCTGCCTGTTCATGGCATAGAACACCAGAACTCTCAAGGAACCAATATAAGCGCCTGTTTATCATTCTTTCTGCAACTTTGCCCAAGCATGATGTTAAGGATATCGGGCGGTAGCTTTTGGGTCATCTGGAGGCTTTTTGGTTTTAAGGATGGGGACGATATATGCATTCCTCCATGCCCTTGGAAGTTTGCTTGACCTCCAAGTTTTATTAATAAGCCTGAGAACTACTTCTCTCCCAGACCGGCCAAGATGTAGCAGCATTTCGTTGTGGATCTTATCTGGGCCTGGAGATTTTCTAGGTTTTAATTTCTTCAGGGCTTGCTCTAGTTCATCCATGCTAAATTCATTTTCAAAAAGGGAGTCGCTGGCTGTTGGAGCTCTCTCTTGTTTCTTCAACTGAGAGAGCTGTGTTCTATTGAGTTCTGACAGCTTACCTGCTCTGTTAACTGAGGCAAAATAATGATTGAAATGTTCTGCTTTCTTCTTGTCTTCAGTGATTGTCTTACTCCCATCTGTCACTGGTTTTGGGTTCACCCTTCTACTTTCTCCGGAGAGGTTTTTAACTAAAGTCCATGCTTTATTTCCATTCTGTCTAAGGTCTAAGTTGGAGCAAGTTTCTGTCCATTTATCTCTTTTAGCCTTATTAACTACAAGCTTTACTCTGGCACATGCTTTATTGTATTGGATCTTTGCTTCTGTTGAACGTGCAGTTTCGAGAAATATTCTTGCTTTATTCCTTTCAGATATAGTATTTTGAATTTCTTGATTCCAAAAAGGTTTATATGCCTTCCGGCTGCCCCTTGGGATGGCTTTCGACGCTGCATTCAGGATTGCTTGTGTTATGTCTTCACAAAAAGTTTCCACACAGCTGTTGTCAATTCTTCCCAGGAGGCAGTCAGATGTTTCCTGAAATAGTTTCCAGTTTGCTTTTCGGAAATTCCAACGGGTTCTCTGCTTGAAGCGTAATTTAGGGGTGATGCTTACAGTTGTGAGTATAGGTTTGTGGTCACTTCCTATGTCGTCCAGGACTTGGGGATAGCTTGCGTCTGCTAAGTCGGATGAGCAGATGGTCAGGTCTGGTCTGCTGAGAGATAGGTGGGCCCTGTGTAACAGTGTAGGTGTAGACTCTGTGTCCTGCAGCACTAATAGGTTAGTTGTTTCACAAGTATCTTCGATGTACTTCCCTGTGCTATTGTAGTCAGGGTAACCCCAACGTGGCGAGTGTCCGTTGAAGTCACCAACAAGAAGGGTTTGATGGTACTGTGTCTTGTATAGTTCTGGTATGTTGCATGTTGTCTGAGGTGGGCTGTACACGTTGTATATCGTATATTTGCTTCCATTGTGCCAGATAGTTATTTTTTTGCACATCTGTAGGGTGAGATGTCGACAGCATTGTTACATCTCCTTGTATGTCATTTCTGATATAGGTCACTATGCCCCGGCAGTCATTGCACTTACAGGCATAACTAGTATATCCAGTAAGATGCAGATCAGAGTCTTTATGCAGGGTTTCTTGTAGGGCAGCCACGTGTACCCTGTGGTTGTTTAGCAGTTTGGCAAGTTCAAGTTTCTTATTTCTTATTCCACAGATGTTCAGCTGCAGAATATTGAGCATCTGTGTATTTTTTGCTGTGCTGTCTGAGTTCTTTTTGCTCTCCCTCCCACTCTTCCTCCTCCTGGGGTGTCTGTTTTCCCTATTTATTTCAAATTTTCCAGTAGCCAATTTTTCGCACATGACAGCCTGGTTTCCCACTGTCTGGCGCGGGCCTTGATAGACGAGGCGACGACCGATCTCGTATGTATTCTTAAATTTTGACATATTCATGGCATTGTGGTGCCTGGGTGTCTGTGGATTACCTACCTCCCCGGGCAGCAGCTAGAAATGCCCTGTACCAGTTCTAAAGGAAATATGGGTTGTGTTTCTGCCTTTCCCTTTAACACGTAGCTAAGGTGGGGCTCACAGTGTTCTCATTCCCCGCCACCAGATTGCCTGCAGGTTTCGCTGAGCTCTTCATGTCTCTAAGCATGGCCTAAGCATGAGTAGTTGGGGCAACTGGATCGTCACGTCCTGAGTCCCTGTGCCTTCACGATAGTTTCCGGTATTCAGGGGGGTTAGCATACTTGTTTCCATTCCTAAGACTGTTCAGCACACCTCTGGTTCCTTCCCTCCCACAGGGGGCAGTACGGTGTGGTGCACCGGGTTTATTATCGAGGTTTGCTCCTCTAGATCCATTGTGTTTTGCCTGGGGATTCGCACCCCCAGTTACCGGGACTACCTCGGGGAGGTTGTGAATCTTCGCCACGCACAATGGTCTTGAGGTAAGAGAGGTTTTGCTAGGTCAAGAGGCTGACACCACAATGGACGCTCCTTTCGTGAACAGATATTCACTAGACCTAGGGTGAAGTAAGGGGGGGAACCCACTACCCACAACACCAACACTTCTTACCCCCTGCCTCTCGAGGCTCAGTCCCCCCTTATGCTTTAAGAATAGTCAGCTCAGCAACGATGTCCTCTCTCTCCCCATACTTTAAGATTAGTCAGCTCAGCAACAATGTCCTCTCTCCCCATACTTTAAAAATAGTCAGCTCAGCAATAATGTCCTCTCTTACCATGCTTTAAGAATAGTCAGCTCAGTAACAATGTCCTCTCTTCCATGCTTTAAGAATAGTCAGCTCAGCAACAACGTCCTCTCTCCCCATACTTTAAAAATAGTCAGCTCAGCAACAATGTCCTCTCTCCCCATACTTTAAAAATAGTCAGCTCAGCAACAATGTCCTCTCTTCCATGCTTTAAGAATAGTCAGCTCAGCAACAACGTCCTCTCTCCCCATACTTAAAAAATAGTCAGCTCAGCAATAATGTCCTCTCTCCCTATGCTTTAAGAATAGTCAGCTCATCAACAATGTCCTCTCTCCCCATACTTTAAGATTAGTCAGCTCAGCAACAATGTCCTCTCTCCCTATGCTTTAAGATTAGTCAGCTCAGCAACAATGTCCTCTCTCCCTATGCTTTAAGATTAGTCAGCTCAGCAACAATGTCCTCTCTCCCTATGCTTTAAGATTAGTCAGCTCAGCAACAATGTCCTCTCTCCCTATGCTATAAGATTAGTCAGCTCAGCAACAATGTCCTCTCTCCCCATGCTTTAAGATTAGTCAGCTCATCAACAATGTCCTCTCTCCCCATACTTTAAGAATAGTCAGCTCAGCAACAATGTCCTCTCTCCCCATACTTTAAGATTAGTCAGCTCAGCAACAATGTCCTCTCTCCCTATGCTTTAAGATTAGTCAGCTCAGCAACAATGTCCTCTCTCCCTATACTTTAAGAATAGTCAGCTCAGCAACAATGTCCTCTCTCCCCATACTTTAAGATTAGTCAGCTCAGCAACAATGTCCTCTCTCCCCATACTTTAAGAATAGTCAGCTCAGCAACAATGTCCTCTCTCCCCATACTTTAAGATTAGTCAGCTCAGCAACAATGTCCTCTCTCCCTATGCTTTAAGATTAGTCAGCTCAGCAACAATGTCCTCTCTCCCTATACTTTAAGAATAGTCAGCTCAGCAACAATGTCCTCTCTCCCCATACTTTAAGATTAGTCAGCTCAGCAACAATGTCCTCTCTCCCCATGCTTTAAAATAGTCAGCTCAGCAACAATGTCCTCTCTCCCTGTGCTTTAAGAATACACAGCCCAGTATTTTTGGGATCAGCAACCTGCTCCGGTCTCTCTTCCTTCTCCCCATCTTTCCCTTTTGCCTCACTCATTGTTTTAAGCTTACATCTGTGTGTTCCTTGTCCCTCGAAGTGGGCTTTTTATCATCATCATTTGCCATGTCATGCCAGTTGTGTAGGTAGTCATGTTTGGCCATCTACCTCACTTGCAGAGTATTTAGCAGGGAAGAAAATGCCTAAAAACTGAAGCAAAAACATTGCCAGTGTTTCACAAAATGAAGATAATTTTATGCAGTCTGTCTTTGTCATTGAGATAAGAGGGAGAGTTCCTAAGAGCTATGTACAGCCAGTCTTGCTGAAGAGGAGTGAATCATGGACATTGAGCTCATCAGTTAACAAAATGTGTGGAACTGCAGGAATGTGGTTTTAAAGGTGATCATGGTTAACACAATAGACAGATAAAAAAAATTAAGAATTATAATGAGAAGTTAACTCATGAAGAGAACTGATTACCCAGATCGGGAGGAGATAATTTATATTTTTTGATTAAGTTGTGATAGTGGATAAGTTTGACAGTAAGAGAGAAGACTCTAGACAGTTTGACATCATGACACGGAGGATCGCCTGCGTCAGAAATGACTGAAAGTGTACAAAACAGAAGACTGTGAACAGATAGATACCACCAACACCATATTTGATGCATTATGAGAAGTATGTGAACAAAAAGATTACACACACACAAACTTCAACATAAACCTCAGAGCATCTCTAAGCTAGACAACAAATAAAAGCATGCAATTCTTGCTGGGAAATTAAATGATGAGTAAGAGGATGAAAACTCTGCAAGAAAGGCAGACAGCCACATTTTTGTCATGCAGTAGTTTAGTATTGTCTAGCTTATATTTTGTAGTTATATCTGAACAAAAAAAACAAAAAAAAGTAAAGGTCCCCTTTCCACGCCTTTAGGCATATAGGGCTAGACCTATATTTTTAAAGACCAATAGGCACAAGATGGGTGATGTGGCCAGCATCAGGCCGGCCGCCTTTACCCACCGGGACTGCACCCGGTACCCACTCAAGGCTGGGTCGACCTGGGAGGAACTCTTTAAACATTGACTTATTTACATCTGTGGATTCATTTTTTGATTTGTTTTGTTTGTTGATTCAGGTGTTCAGAGAAAAATTCTGAAATTATGGCACCTTTCAAACAATGCTTTGAGTGAAGAAGGAACAGAAAGCTGACTGCTGACAGTAAAGTCTTATCACTGGTACAGGTACAGCAATGTAAGGACATTCTGAAACAGCATTTCACGAGAAAAATCCCTGAGGCAGAACTTTATGGCCGGAGATAGTTTATGGTATTAATAATCAGTAGTTCTGTTTTTTATTTGTACTGCCTCCAAAATGTAAAAGTTGAGGGCTGAGTGGTCTAGAGGCATGGCATCTGCCTCAAGTGCTGGAGGTCCCGGGTTCAGGCCCTGGTGAAGGCTGGGATTTTTTTCGTGTGGACTTCTAGTAATTTTCCCTGGTCTCTGGGTAGTAAGATCAGACGCCCTTGTGTACACGTTAAAAGTCTCTTGGCAGTTGGAAATTGAAAAGAGTAGCCAAATGGTGCTGCTCAGGCAAAATTTTGAGTTTAAAATCTACCCAACGTATTTCAGGATCCTTAGCGGTGCTATGAAGTTTTTCAGACTCAGATGTGAGTTAGAAGTACAACAGAGAACTTCTATGTTACTACCCTTGTGCCATGATGTTGATGTGTTGTAGAAACCAACCAATAGACGTATTTTTAGGCTTAATTTATTTTCAAAAATTATTATTTAAAAAAAAAATCATTATCATTTAAAACTCAGTTGCAGCCCACTAACTGCGAACCTGTGAACTTTGAGGCTGTTAGCTTATGGCATGGTTTATTTTGCAGTGGATAACAAAAGCAATATGCATTCTAGATTAGATAAGGGTTCAACAGAGAATATGTTTGTAGTGTCGGTGCTACTGCATCATGAGTATCTGCATCTTTTCTTTCCTAGGAAAAAAAGCTGATATTAAAGGCAGGGATATTTCAGAAAAGAATATTGGTTAATTTAATCCCTTATCAACCCAGGAGAGCAGTGAATAGAATAGAATAACATGATTTCTTTGAACGAATGTTGGAAGAACTGATCTGTCTTTCAAATAAATGCTTTTTAGTGCACACAGCACACAGTGAAGGATTGTTTATTGGATTTTTTTGTGTAGAGCTGCTATTGTGCCTTTTGGCTGACATATCTGGCTTCTTCAGGCATTTGTTAACCTGATTAACTTTCACCGCCATTGATGTACAAGGGGAAGTCATTAAGTAAAAGCAGTTGCATAAGTTTTTACTTTCACCGCCATTGATGTACAAGGGGAAGTCATTAAGTAAAAGCAGTTGCATAAGTTTTTTTACAAGCGGCTGCAACAAAATTGTTCTGTGTCCCTGCCTTAAAACACATGTAGTCCACCGATCCACAACATTGTGGATGCCCGCCAGGTGGCAGATTTTGGGTATTAGTTAGTTAATGAGTTAATTGACGGATTATCCTCATTACACATTGAACCATTGAGTCCATAAGTGCTCGGATTCCCTCCTTAGTAAATCCTGCAGTTTGTTGCAGCTCATGACACCAGTTCTAGCCACACCCTTTTTAATATGTTATTCTTGCAGTCTGGTCATCGTTGCAGATTCACAGTGGTCACCAAGTTCTAGCAGACGTATTAATTCTCGTAGAGTTTTCAGAATATCAGCACAGTCTATGGCTCATCCGACCTCCACAATTATCCTTTCTTTTGCTGAAAACTGGTTTTAAAATGAGTGTTAATAACTTGATTTCATATTCTGGTTAGAAACATCCTGTGTATTTGTGAATTTGCTGTAGCAGACACAGTATTGTCAGTGTGAAGGTGAAAATAGTTCGAATTGTGAAGTATTCTTCTTCTACTCATTACCCACAGTGGAGTGTATGTCCTCAACCTATTCACACTAAGTCATCCTATCGTTTTCTATCATATTTATTTCATCCCATGTCTTCCTCATATTTTTACCTTTTTCTTTAACCTCATTTCTCTCCCCTCTTCTTCATCTGTTTTTGTGTGTAACTACCCTTGAACCTGTGGTTTTTAATGCAAGGACATACTGGTTTATATTATCTCAGTTCATGTCCTGTCTGACATTTATGTCTTTTCCTCACCTCTGGATTCACTTGAATTAGTTAATATCTTTTTTAAAGCTCTACATGAGTTGAGCTTAGTTGAGTCAAGAATTCACATCACAGCATTAGGGGCATTCTCATGTGTGCTTCATCCTCATCTTCAGCAGCCAGCACAGAGTTCCAATACTGATGGTACCGGTCATAATCTGGTTATATGTCCGTCTTGCCTTTCCTCTGAATGTAGTGAGCCAATCAGACCCTCTGGTTACACCCAGATGTTTCATTCTCTCCAGGCTATGATAATCTTGTTTCCTTACTGATTCCGTTGCTTGTTCCCAAAGGGTCTGACTACATCTGCCTTGTCATGTATCAATTCATCACCCAGTGGTGCAGATCCAGCCAATCTGTCTGCCTGTTCATTACCCCCTACACCAACATAGCCTGGAGAAAAGATCCAAAGTATGCTCACTACCTTTGAACTTCCCAGTGAAGCTTGCCACTCTGCTCAAAGCATCTGTCTTGACCTTTCTCAAATGCTTTCAGAATCTGTTACAATTACCACATGTGTGTGCTTGTTCTCTAGCCATCGGAGAGCTGCAGTTACTGCCTCCACCTCCATTCTCATGCTGTACATGAATAATTCTGTCGTACTGTTTAATTCCCTCTTATCCACACAGCCACCAGTTAATGAATGTGAACTATTAGACCTTCATAATGTTCTAGTCTAATGGCATACAGGGATGGAGTGCTTAGTAGCCTTCCTAACCACATTTACTTCCCAGAAAACTCTATAAATTTCTTAAGTAATTTAGTGCCTCTTTTATTTAGCTGTTGAATGCAGAGCCTGATAAGAAAACAAATCTTGCTGTTGCTGGGGATTGAACCGGACCACTCTTTTCGTAAAGAGGTGCGCTTACTGTGCCCTCATCATTCTGTTTCAAAGAAAATAAGTGTGTTTATTTTGTTCCATGATTTTGTATGAGCCCAAGGTGGGAGCCACAGTAGAACAATGGCTAATCACTTGCCTGAAGGTCTTGTGTTCAAATCAGCACTGAAGCTGATGTTTTAGCAAAACTGAGTCCCAGGTCAACCCAGCTTAAATTTTTTACCATGTAATTCCCTGGGAAGTAAATGGGGTAGTCATGATTAGACCCTCACCCATTGTGGGTCAGTTTGGCTATAAAAACAGAGTCCAGCATCATGTGCTAAATGCACTATTGGCATTAACTCTGCCAGACCGCTGTACTACTTTTCTGGTAATTTCCTATTCTGCCGCTCAACCACCACCATCATTATGTAGCAGGTCCTTTGCAGAACGACGCTCTCATCATGGCCGGCCTGAAAGAAACTCGCTCTTACCAGCTCTCCCACCTCATGCACTTTCATACTCAAGGAGTCACTTATCATGTCCCGATCTTCCTGTTAGTCGGCCCCTGCCCCTCCTTTCTGGTACCATGCCTTCTGCTATAATTTATTCCAATCCGTCGTGCATAAGACCAAAATATTTTAGCTTCTGTGCCTTCCATAATGAGTTTCTTGGGATAGTAATATAGTAGTTTCCTGTTGCTTTCCACATGCACATGGCTTTAGACTACGTCCTCAGCCTTCAGCATCCTTTTTGATTGCTAGGGCAAGTGAGTGCCCTGCTCTGTGATGCTCCTGCTAACAGCAGAAGGCACCCCAGAGGTGTCCACTTATCCTGGTGGACACTCGGTATCCATAGCTGCGTTGACCACACCGCAGTGCGTTTACCATAGGCTACTGCGTGGAGGTGCAGTTGGGGTTTTCCCTTCACTGAATCTTGAGACCAAAATGGCATTTCCCAAAACTCTCCAGTTTTTAAACAGCTGTACCTAGTTTTCAGTACTTTGCATACTAGTCGATAAAACATGTCACAAACCTAAAATAACCAACCAGTCGTGATCAAACCTCGTGGTTAGTCATTGTGAATGATTGCCCGCATGTGTTTGGATTTACTTTGTGTGGTTTAACACGAAACAAATTCTGAAAACTCACCATGAAATGAGCAGCTGATGAACCAAGCACTACGACAGGAAAGTGAGGTCTATGTTTTTCACAGTCCAACAGGTGATCAATATTTTGGTAAATTTAGACTGAGGAGTCAGAAATCCCTGAAGAATACATTCCCAGTTTAAGTGACACAGTCAGTGAGAGCTCCATGAGGAGAATCTAGAAAATTCTAAATTTTAAACTAGATCGATAGTAAGAGAATGAGGGTGTCCCTCAAACAGCAACATCTGGTGCTCATTTCGTGAAACAAGGTGGATTGGCTCACAAAGTTGGAATATTGATGCTAGATGAGAGTTAAACCTATTTTCTACAATGTCTCCAAGTTTCATCTTATTCTAACCACTTATTTGCATGCAACTAATATTTTTGTATATCATGTTAGTTTTTCTAGAGCTCAGGTGTAGAAAGCAGTTAGGTTCAGGGCCTCTGGTCTGGTAGGGTTAAGTGTTCTTTCGCTTTGCAGTTATTTTCAGATTAAGGACGGCTTCACTAACAGACTTTGCCAAATATGTTTGGACTGTTTGATGTGGAAAACATGGAAATATGTCCCTGCAACTTGGCATCAGAAAATGCTGAGCATGTATTCCAAAAGCCAGCTCTATGCTGCCAACAGAGACACAATCTGTGCTGCCAACAGAGACACAATCTGTGCTGCCAACAAAGACACAATCCATGCTGCCAACAGACACACAATCTGTGCTGCCAACAGAGACACAATCTTTGCTGCCAACAGAGACACAATCCATGCTGCCAATAGGGACACAATCTTTGCTGCCAACAGAGACACAATCTTTGCTGCCAACAGAGACACAATCTGTGCTGCCAACAGACACACAATCTTTGCTGCCAACAGAGACACAATCCATGCTGCCAATAGGGACACAATCTTTGCTGCCAACAGAGACACAATCTTTGCTGCCAACAGAGACACAATCTGGCCTGTTGCAACCTCTGTGAAGACAAAGCTCTCAAGGTACACTGCATGATAGCTTTCATACAACCTACCAGCCGCATGATATAATTTTTCTGTCAGAAGGATCAAAGAAGAAGAAGACTTACTTTAATATAGCTCCAGTGGATAGTTTTCGGCTCAGATATATAAAGCCATCAACCATATTGATGTGCTAATAATCAACACTTTATTTCCTTCTCTTGTTTGTTTTCATTTACTTTCAAAATACAAATAACATTCTATGTACAATGTCATAAACATTTACAAATGTTATAAACAGCTTCATCAATAAAAAAATATCACATAAACCACACTATCACAAAAACCTTTGATTTTGTTCTGGCTTGAGGGGCAGAGGCTGTGCCTCATCTTAGAGACAAATACAAGTCAATGAAGATGTGAATGGGGAATGTACATTGTAGACTGTGGTCACCCAGGAGCTTTAAATGAAACTCATTTGCAACCCTAGAAGCCTCAGCTGCAACCCATTTGCAGTCCAGGAGCTTCCAGTGAAACTCAGTTGCAACCTAGGAACTTCAACTGCAACTTTAGGACTGTTGCAGTCAGTCATGATTTTGAAATGTTTCTATGTCCATAACTA
The DNA here is from genome assembly GCA_905116865.2 of Candidula unifasciata. Taxonomy (NCBI): domain Eukaryota; kingdom Metazoa; phylum Mollusca; class Gastropoda; order Stylommatophora; family Geomitridae; genus Candidula; species Candidula unifasciata. Next base: position 73,443 of record CAJHNH020002631.1, on the reverse strand, counting down.
CAAACAAAGAAGGTGTTACTGCAGCTGTGCAGCCACCTACTGATCAAGGAACATAAAATAAATCATAGTCCTTATAAAGCTACCAGAATCTGGAACTGATTTAAACCACACACACACACAAAAAGAGGGAAAAAACCGGGGGGGGGGGGGGGGGGGGGTGCTTAGTTTTAAAAAAAAGTCTATAACAACCAGTACATGGTTTTTCTTCATAAAACTGGGTCTAAAATAAACTGAAGAAAGGACGGTTGCTAATGTTAGTTTAGGGATTAAAACAATTTAATTGGTAATTTATATTGGAAAAATTACTTATTTAAAAACCACATTCAATTTATAGGCCTTAAGACAAAACATTACTGGTATGTTTTTCTCAGATAGCTTTTCATTGTGGCTATGAGGTTTTGTTTGTTTTGTGTGTTGTTGATTTTTAAAGGCGTAACAGTCAGCTTGTGTTATTTATGTCTTATTGTTTTCCTTTTTGAGTGCTGAGGTGTACTTCCATTCCTCTGTTGTTGTGCGGTTCATCCAACACTTGGTGGAGCATCTATAGTGTTGTATCTATACATAGCCTGATTCCACTAGTAGCCAATCCACTACTAGAAAATAGGATATTTTTGATTGGTATTACGGATGTTTGTTGAAATGGTTAAAACTTGTAGAGAAAACATCAGTTTAGGCTACATCTCAGCCAGTCTGTATGTGTTGTGCTCAATGCTTACATCCTAACATGCCTTTCTGCACATATGAAGTACCAGTCATCCGTACTCTGCCAGTCTCCTGGACTTGGGGAGGGGAAAAAGAGATCCTCAGTATGGTTCCAGTGGAGATACTACTTTGGCACAGAACAGGATTAAAGTCTATACCAGCCTCACTTTAACAGATACTTGGCTTTGTCAAGACTCAGATGACCTAGATGCCAATACATATTTCAGAGTTGAAGTTCTCCAGAGAATTCACAATCAGCCAGCTAAATAAGAAATATTGTTTAGATTTAAATGAGGGCATAATACATTGCATAATCTGTGGCCTAACATATTTTGTTGCATCTTGTCAAGCAACTATTGTTGGCACCTTTCTGCCTTTCCAGATTACTGTGGCATATTTTGCTGTAGCCCAGCACAGCCCATAGTGATGGGGAGTGTGACTAGGATGAACCTTTCACATCAAGAAAAGTCTTTGACAGTCTAGGCATGGCATTTCAGGATTATTGCTGCTCAGTCTCTCATGTGTGTTACTCTCATCATGGTCTGTCATGGTCTTCAAGTCTCTCACCAGCTCTCCCACCTTGTGTACTTTCATATTCAAGGAGTCACTTATGACCTCTGCTTCGTGCTGGTCAGCCCCTGCTTTCTTCTTTATCCCTATTTCCTTGAAGCCCCCCCCTCCCCCCGTCCCGTTCCACCTTGTCAGATGCATTACTGCAGAATTTACAGCCACATATTCTGAAGCACAAACATGAGCCCTTTTAACAAAGTCCACAGCTCACTTTCTCTCACCGTACATCTCACCACCAAGTCTCCGACTGTAATAATGCACCTGACAAGATACAGCAAAATATGCCAGGCAGTAAATTGTGCTATCAATTGTTTTATATCATTATTTAAATTCACAATGAAAAAACATTTGGAATTGTGTGGTATTATTTACATTTTACTGGAACATATTGTGGTAACATAAATTGCAGTGATATTGCTATTTTGTTTAAAATAAATCACGGATACATTGTAAATGTTAAGAGTCAAATTGTAAATTATATTTGACCTTTAGACTTCCTGATGGATTCATAAAAGGATTTGTATTTCACATAAAAATGCTATTACAACATTGCACCCTAGTGTAAATTTGTTAAATGGGAGAATTGGAAGAGTATGTTGATGCTAGGTTTTATGAGAGTTAGTACTTGCATGATGATTCACGATCTTGAAAGTACACTTCTTTGTTTTTGTAAATAAGGTGTGTTGTGGTAATTTATGTTTTGAGAGAGTATATGTTTCGTAACATTTATTAGTGGTTCATATAGATATTTTTGTGTGGCCATTTTTGGCTCTTTGTCTCAGATAGTGGTATACTTTTTGCTAGTATTGCAATTTTGTCCTTGATGGGAGGTTTTTTGTTTTAAAGTCAGTTAATGGGATTTTGTTTTTCTGTCTATCCATCTGTTGTATTTCTATTTCTCGGTTCTGTTCTTATCCTTTGCAGTTTTTAAAAATGTAATCCAGCTAAGCACCTTGGCCTATCCCACCTGAGCTTGTCTCCTGAACACCCTCTTTCTCATTTCAGAACCTGTTGGGTGATTCTCTGTCTGCTTCTGCACAGGAGGTACCCAGTCTATCAGGATCTTCTTTGTCTTATGACTATGGACACCAGTCGGTGCACAGACATTTCTCTGATTGCAAAAGCGTGCTAGTTATATTTACTGTTCCATGAATACCCTGTGTGGGTTCTGGGGCACCATTGTGGTGGGGGGGGGGGGGGGGGTTAGAGAATAGACCCACTGCCTCCCTAACAAGCAAGTCGTAAGAGTCGACTAATTAGCAGTTTCCTTTGAAGTTGAGTGCCTCTGCCTCAGAAGCAAGCAACCAACAGTTTGCAAGAACTGTAAAATGGATGTGCATGCAAAACTCAAGTTCTGGAACAAGACTTAAACCCAGAAGTGGATGAACAACCAGAACTTTCCACTAAAGTTTACAAGCCAGTCAGTGCGAAGAAAAAGAAATTGTATGTTTTAGTAAATGTGTATATATGCCTCCTGCAGTTCCACATTATGTTGTTAGAACTTCTCACAAATACTGTTTTGCTGCATTTTAATTTTATATGAAAGTACCTGTTATGTCATGGTTGAAGCACAGCACTTGTGTTTCATGATTATTTACCATTTTGATTATTGTAATGTGACTGTCCTGTTTTCTGCTCATAATCAGTCAGTTAGGCAGATTGATTACAGAATTGTTGATGGTATTCTGATGAATATAGCAAAATTACAGCTTGTAGAAAAGATTATCTGACAGGGATTTTATTATTTTTTTAGATGTTTATTTTCTGCAGTACAGTTGTACATATGATATTCACAGTGGCTGCAGGATCATTAACTATAATTTATTTTAAAATATGGACAAATATAGAATGAGTATGTATAATAAAAAGTTTGTGCCTCGTACTTGTCCAGTTTTATGGAATTGAAAGAAAAAGAGAAAACCACCTATGTAACATGAAAGAGGGATTTCTCACAGTCTGAGGATTTCATAAGTTATGAACAGTACAAATTGGATGCAGATCTCTGTCTTAAAATCAATACAGTACTGTATTTCTCAGATCTATAACGCTGTGCACACATAATAATCAAAGTCATTTCATACTTGGAAGATCTGTAGACAATTTTTGCACAATTAATGTAAAATATACTAAGTTTTACATTATATTACAGACCAAGCTTGGAAACTCTTAAAATCACAGATGGGTGACAATTATGAACACAATAATAGCAAAAAAGTCACTCTAGCAACATTTACAATCCACAAGTGAAGAGTTATTTTCTTCTAGAACCGTCACATGTTCTTTCTTGCTTTCTTCTTTGTCATGTCTTATCTAGCCAGGGTTTTTATGAGAGCTTTCTTTTTCTTATCTGTTTGTATGTGCAAAGAATAAATGAAGTGACATCATTTAGCCGTTTCAAGCAATTTAATACAGGCAGGCAGTGTGCTAAATTATAATTTTTTTTTTTCCAGAAGAAATGACAGTTTGTTTGAAATCTGCTATGAAACTCATTTTAAAAGTAGCTGTTTTCTTACACTGACAATCAAAAATAAATGTCTGCAGGAGAAAAGATACTGAAAGTAACAGTTTGGTTGAGTTAGGCTATAACCTTCTAGGCCAATTGTTATATCAATATATCTGTCCTCAGCTTTATACAGAATGTATTTTGTTTGTTCGTTTTGTTTAAAAAAAATTTGTCTTAAGTTTCTCAAGGAAAAGTCTTCAAGGTCTAGAGCAGGGCTGTTAAGCTGGCGGCCCACAGGCCAACTCTGGCCTTCGGAGTCAGTTGTATTCAGGTGGCCATGACAATCCCCATTTTCAAAATTTTTGCACCTTAGATAAATAACCCTGGGCTAGAGGGTCTTTTGTTAGCCTGCTGCAAACCATAATTTCAGACCTGCCTCTCTTGCTCCACATGTGACTGACACAGACTGCACTGGAAGTTTAATCATAATTATTTCTCACCAGCATTTCAACCCACAGCTGTCTTTCATAGTAGACAAAATGAAGCTTTGATGGGAATTTTCCACAGCTACCATGAGCCAGAATGCAAATAGTACTTTTCACAGATGCAATCACTTTTGCAAAAGTAAGCCAATTTCATAAAATATTTTGATAGATGTTAAAAATGAAAAGAACTGTAATCTTTTTCTGAAATTACTTTCATGTATGGATACTCACAACATAAGTACTAGTGGGTGCACCTAAAATATACAGGTTTGAATATTGCAGCATTTAGAAGAAGTGACAAAAATCAACACAAAATAACTAAATTAGGTAAATTAAGCTGGTGTCAAAACAGCATGTTAGCACTATTTTGTTTCTGTTATGATTGCCAATGTTTATGTTTGCACAAGATACACTTTAATGAGAGTTTTTAAGTGTTTGTTGACTTTTCCAGAATTTTCCATACTGAACTTCAAAACCTGCAAATGTATTTCTCATGCTTCAAGAGTTCCTCAAAAATTGACAATTCATATTTTGGTGACTCGTCCCTCAAGGAGTCATGTGCTCAGTCTGGTGGTGCAAATGACGAATATGTTCACATGAACAAGCAGACGGAAATTGTATAGTCTTTCCAGAGTTAAAATAGTGATAGGGAAATATGAAAAGAAGACGGCCGACTGTAAAATGCTTATTTCATACGACACTGCAAACAGGCTTCATAATTCTGAAATACTCTGATTCCAGCTGCATGCAGGTAATCTGGCAGCAGACTGCAACAATGGTATGTGTGCCAACTGTTTAGAATGCAATGGCACCTACTGATTACCTAGCAAAACAACAAACAGCCCCCTAACAAAATAATAGCTAGTGTTGTTTCTGCAAGTAAAGTATTTGCAGCTAACTTTAAAAAAAAAACAATTTTTTTTCCTTTTCCTTGAGTAGTTGTTTTTATCAAAAATCTTTGATTGACTTTTAATTTCGAATGTACTTTCTCATATTCTGTGGCCACCTCCCTCTTCTTTGCTTCCTTTTCCTTTTAGACCTTTCTGAAAATTGTCCTCTATCCACTTTATAATTTTGAAAATAAAAAGCACATATAAATTTCAAAGACAAAGTGGAATTGTGAATACTAAAATGTGGCATGTTCTCAGAGGTGCAACATTAACTGGGACGTTTGATCTTGGGAAATGCTACTTACACAAGACTGATATGAGTAACAACATACATTTTGGCCATATGACTTATCTGTTAGCATTATGTACAAGTATTATGAACATACACATATAATTTATGTCATGTGTGCACATAGATACATATGTGGGACTTAACAAATATAGTATTTTATGTCTCAAAGGAATGTCACAAAAAGAATTGTTGGGGGAAGAAGCATTCTTTAGCATGTTAATAGTTTGATCACATTGTTAAAATACAACCACTGAAACAATTTCAGCACAGATCATTTGTTACAACAATTTGTAAAATGAAAAGAAACTTTTAAAGTTTCAAAACACCTTTTTTGTACATTATAAAATAAATATTACTGTACAGCAAAGAGAGACCACAAAAGTAAAACATGAACAATAAAAAAAAAATTATTACAGATATTGCACTTTCAAAGTATTTTCAACAGCACTGGCTGCAAATAACAGCTTGTGTTGTCAGTCATGTGAAAGCATCAAGTACATGGAACAACCAACTTGTTTCATGGGCAACGAGCCAAATAGGGAATATATATATATATATATATATATATATATATATATATATATATATATATATATATATATATATATATATATATATATATTTTTTTTTTTTTTTCTATAGAAACATTTATCTACATTTTCTATAGAACAATCTATCTATTTACTAAGGGAGGACTGTGATCAATGCCCGCTTGAAACAGTATTATGTTCCGCAGTACTAGTTGTTTTGACTTCACACATATATTTACGACTGATATTAAAGAGATGTTTGTACAAATATAAAAGTTGTTATGCTTCTCAGTAGGATTTTACATATTAAATTGTTCTTTTTCACAATTTATTTATAAACAATACATCAAATTTGATCAGCTAAACAAAAATTATGACATCAAAATAAAAATTCTATATCAAAAAATGAGAAAAAGAAATGACATCCAAATTTCTATTCCTACTTAATATACACAAAAGTATTTCATATTTACAATCAGAGACATTGTAACTGACGAGGAGAGTATTATGTACATGGTGTTGTTCTCTTAAGTTTCCAACTTGGAATTAAGCACACTTGTTTGATGTGTCACAATATATCTTGCCAGTCACACGCATTCATACACAGCAAGTGTAATTCCATGTGATTCTCATTAACTACTCATTTTTCACTCATCTTAATCCAATCTTTCTGGAAGAAAGAAAAAAATAAAAACAAAATTTGTCTGTTTTGTGGCATAGTAGATATTGCACAAGCTTCCTAGCACAGCGATCTAGGTTCAGTCCCCAGTTGTGGGATTTTGCATCTGATTGCATACGGCTGTGGTGTCAACCTGGCTTTGTAATGCATATTAGAGATTTCTCTAGAAAGTTGGTTACCTCACTTCATATTATCTTTTGTTACTTTACTTTGTTTTGTACGGAATTGCCTTGATTCATCTATCTTCAAATCACCTTCACTCTCCAGAACTACCATGTATTAGAGGTTGTTTGATTTCATTTATTAACAGTTAATTATCACATTTTCTAGCGTGAGATAGTTTATGAAGTAAATGATTACGCTTAAGATATTTTCTTACAAGTCTGTTGGGAACAACTCTGGTGTAGCAGCTTTATGCTCACCTGTAGGTAGGAAGGTTGTGGGTTCAAGTCCTGACGGAGCTGGACTTTTTTTTTCAAATATAACCTTGGCTCCCATGTTCACCCAGCCTTAACTCTACCAGACCGCTGGCCCGATTTTCCTGGAATTTTCTAACCTGACGCTATACCGCTGGACCCATTTTTCGGGAATTTGCGTAGTACGTGAAAAATATGCGTCACAGACTACAAATAACCAGCCAATCACCATCAGACTTCCATGAAGAATATGTTCCCAGTTGAAGTGACACAGTCAGTGAGAACTAGAGTGAGGAGGAGAATAATGAAAATTATAGATTTTTAAGGGCATGATCCTTAAACAGAGCAACATCTGGTGCTTACTTTGTGAAACAAGACTGATTCTTCTAGGTGGATTGGCACACAAAAGTGGAATATTGGCACTAGATGAAAGGTAAACCTATTTTCTACAATGTCTCCAAGTTTTATCTTATTCTAAACACTTGTTTGCATGTAAATAATATTTGTGTACATCATGTTGTTTTTTTCGTGTTAATGCCCAGGAGCTCAGGTTATAGGGACAGTTAGGTTCAGGGCCTCAGGTCTGGTAGGGTTAAATGGGTACTAAGTAAAGTCTTGAGAAGTATAAAGGTGACAGGCGTGATGTTGACCACATCATCCACAGAGTGCCAACTGGTCTGTAAAATATATGTCCAGCCCTACAGGCCTTAATACGCCTGAAGGTGTGGAGAAAAAGTAATTTTTCTTTTTACTTGTATAAGTCTGTTGGAGTTGACATAGTCGATCAGTGTGAATGTTTCATACAGTTTTGTCATTTGCTGGGCACACTGTAGACAGCCATCATTGTGGAAATAGCACAGAGCTGTCCTGTTCAAAATTCAGTTGCTGAGATGTCAGTTGCTATTTAATGTCTTTTAATATAATACTAATAATACTAAATCTTGTTCTAAACTCTTGAAAACAATCATGTTGCCAACCCTTGAAAACAATCATGTTGCCAACAATAAAAGCCAGTCATGTTCCCAACCCTTGAAAACAATCATGTTGCCAACTCTTGAAAACAATCATGTTGCCAACCCTTGAAAACAATCATGTTGCCAACAATAAAAGCCAGTCATGTTCCCAACCCTTGAAATCAGTCTTATAAGAAGTTAAAAATAAAGTCTCCTACACATTTTCATGGGGTCAGCCAGTGCACTGTAATAATTATATATTTACATATTAAATGAAATTAATTTTCAGCCACTGATTTCTCTCTTATCTGAGTCAGAATATATAATATTTAGGTAAGTTTAGCCGCATAAGTAAAGCTGCCTTCCATTCTCAGACAAAAAAAGGAAGAAATAGAACCGGTACTTCACTATGTAGGAGCTCCCATGAAGCGGCTGGACTTTCACCTGCAGATCGGAAGGTTCAGTCCTGGCAGAGCTGGACTTTATTCAAAAATGGTCTTAGCTCCCAGGTCAACTCAGCCTTAAATGGGCACCAGATGAAGACCTGGGAATTAAAGGTGCTGCACAAGCAACACACGGTCTCTACAGAACTGCCCAGGCTTTGTGCTGTAGAGACAAGTCCCATGAGTCCCTGTAGCACATGTTAAAGTTAAAGCAGAGAGGATCGACTTTATTGCACAGGGTTTTGTCCCATAAGGCTCAGACTCTCTCTGTAGAACAGCTAGCTCCCTGATGAGAACATCGCCCAAAGCCCGAACTATGAAATTCTGATGATGATCCTTAGGGATCTGCGTACAAATTTCACACATGGACCAAATGTTGCAGCCATGAAATGAACCCACGACCTTCATAGCACGAGGCAAACAGCTTGACCACTTCCCCACAGAGATCCCCTATAAATAAAAGTGCCAAAAACAATATTTTATATATATATATATATATATATATATATATATATATATATATATATATATATATATATATATATATGAGATTTAGTTTTATGTCCATGTAGACCAACTGAGTTGAGAATGCCAGTAGCCAACTCATTGCTTCAAATTTTCTTATTAAGAGTTTTATATTATATCCAGGCAGTTAAAAAGTAAAGGACCCTTCTTATGCTAGTGGCACATCAGGCATATGATGTTAGACTCATATTTGTTTAGATCAATCTGTACTTGACTCAAGATGTGGTCAGCATCACACTAACTGCCTTTGCTTCTCACAACATCCATTTTAGGTTGGGTTGACTTGGGAGATAGGTTTCATGTTATGTCCAAATCCATCCAGTGTGGATGTGAACCTAAGACCAATCTGGCCAGCAAGCAAGCTTCTAGCCACTCTGCTACCATGACTCACATTGCCCGAGAACATGTATTAACTCTTTGAGTCCCAGAAGGCAGTAGTTGTCATCTGAGGGAAACGCATGCGACAACATTAATTAACCAATTGGTGTTGACTTCTGCAAGAGCCTACATGCACCTCATCATGAAAAAAATATGCTGCCAGAGTTCCTGACTAAACATAAGAAGTAAGAACATCCACAAGATGTTTAGAAAGATACCACCCAACTACACATGAAGCTTAGCTTGGGTCAGAAAAAGTTCACTGAAATTTGCTAAAACTTTTAAGAGGCAACTGTAAAAACCTGTTTTAAGTTTGGATTATAAGACACAATTTGCACAGTTATGAGTACTTTTTTTAGACACATTTTACAAATTAGTTATTTCGAACACAAAACTAATAAATATGTCAGAGACAAAATAAACAAATTTGCAGGACATAAGGAGCCTCTTTTGGCAGTGGTGAAATGTCACAAACTAGCTTGGTTTGGGCATGTGGTGAGACATGATTCGATTGCCAAGACTGTGCTTCAAGGAACTTTGGGGGAGTCGAAGAAGAGGAGGGCAAAGAAGAACGCCTGGAATGACAACATCAAGAAATGGACAGGACTAAGTTATCACACACTTGTTCATCAAGGAAAAGAAAGAGAAAGATGGTGGGTTTTATGTGTTAGTGCTTCCATCAATACACCTTCACGACCCTAACGGGTCAAGGGTTATGTTATGAGTACTGTTTCAAAATGTGTAGAGATAGTATTTTTGTAAATGAACTTATAAATATTACACAACTGTTAATATACAGTTACCTGACAATAACTACATTACTAATTAATATTAAGACCAACAGCTAATTACAAATATATCACAATGTAGACTTTGTTAAAAAAAAAAGCCACTGTATATATACTTCTGTTTAAACTAGCCGGACTTGGAACAGTGGAATTAAAATCGTAATTAAATACACACACAAAAAAGCAGTGACACACGTATAAAAACCCTGACACTGCTGATTACAATACAAAGGTAAATTTCAGAATTTAGCGGCCATCATGATATATAGAAAGATAAAGAAAGGTACATGCAAATACCTCAATCGTAGCTGCTATTATCAAACACTAAATAGAAAACTTGATTATCACAATCTCTAAAGAAATGCAGTCATTCAGACTGTTAGCTGAGTAGTGATATTTTTTAGTTGATTGAGACTTTGGTAAAAAAAATATTAACCAGTTTCTGTGTCTTTCTTTTACTGAGTTTCCCAGTAATGTTTTCTATAGGCTCAATAGCAGTCAGCCCTATTTTCAACACCACATGGTAACCTAGAGTGTTAAAACTGTGTTGGCAATGATTCTGCAGTTCTGTTGAGCAAGTCTAACAAGTCATTGGAGAGTTCCTGGCAGTTTTGTCAAAACATCCTAGTAGTTTTTGCTTTCCTGGATTTCATCATCACATTCCCTAGTTAGGTTACCAGTCATCTCTTGATTTCTTTACAGCTAACTGATCATGAGGCAAGACTTTCCACTGTTGATTCACTATATTCTTCTCCCTGTGTGGGTTCGGGGACCCTATATTGCCCCCACCCTCCTTCTTAACAAACATATAGTAAAAGGCGACTAATTAATTACTAGAAGTTTGATAAAATTTAATGTATTTGGATGAAAGGTGCAGATATCACAGCTTAGCTGTAAACCACAAAACAGTATGCCAACTGACCTTTAAAACACAACTTCAGAAGACAAAGAACTATATTCTGTGATCATACATAAGGTTTGTCAGTTCTTCGGAACTTTGAAGATTAGGAGAGCATTTGCTCAGGATCCCTTTACCTGCTGCAGTGATCCAGCTGATGGCTTGGCAAGTTTTGTAACAGTTTACAAGTCAGGAAGCTACCTGGAGGCATGTGACACAAAAATAAAATGTCAAGCTCCATCAATATTCCTCTGCCTTCACTGTCACGCATTTTCATTGTAAAGACATTTCTAAGCTCAGACTGTCTAAATCAGCCATCTCCAACCCACTTTGATACTGAGAAATCACAATGTGGGTGTCTGTGACAGCTGTAGACAAGCAACACACCCAGCAAAGCACAGCTTGGCAACTTTGTGATCAGTTGTTATCTTATGACAGTTGCTGTGGGAGACAGGGCATCCTTGTGTATACCCTGCAGGCAATGAGGCTGGCTGGTTCTTCAATCAATCAGTGTTTTGAATTGAAGAGTTTCAAGCCTGTTGCACTTAAGTGTCAACTGCTAATTCATTTGTTGAGCTTGAAGCTTAGTTTTGAAATTTTATTTGAGATTTTGAAAGGTCCCGCTCTCTCTGGTGGTGTTGGAGAGAGAGTTGGTGAAGGAGCTGTGGCTTTGGCCACGAGTGCTGTATTGTTGACCTGAGATGGAAAACTGATGGATCGATGAAAGGTTTCTGTGGAAGACAAGGGACAGTTACAATTACTGTTAGCTAAAGTATTCATTAAAGTATAAATCTTTCTCTTATTCATACAAACATACCTATAAAAATGTAATTACTGTTGGAAGGGTGTGAACTGTTAAGGCTTCAAACATTCAAGGCTTGTTGCTCATTGCTGCCTGGACTTTGGCCTTGTATCAGAGACTTGATGCACATCCATTTTATGATGCCCAAGTTGGTAAAAGAGGAAGTGAAGAATAAAAAGAACAAGAAGAATCCATTTTAAAGATAAGCTGGTCAGTTCCCTTCTTCTTTGCTTTCTTTTCCCAGACAATTGCCAGAAAATTACTTTAAAAATTATATATTTATGAGGTTTAGTTGACCTCAAAAGCTGTAAATGGTTGCAAAAACATAATCCTGCCTGTACAGGAAATTGAACCTAGTCCAACGTCTTCACAGGCAAGTAGGCTTACCATTAAGTCATAGTGGGTCATTACACCAACTGATGAACATCTAGTTATTTAATTTGTGTACATTTTTTTCATTTATCAGGTGATCAAACTAAATCTTGTTCAGTGTTTTCAGTTTAGTTGTTTTGTTTTGTTACTAGGCAGCCACAGAATGATTGCTATTTATAAGTAATGAGTTTAAAATTCTGTCAGTGTCTCAGGGATGTAACAGGTATCCTGGAAGGGCTGCACGTTGACAAATAACAAAAAAATAGAACTATTGACTGAATATATTTTCCACTTGGTCCCCTACCTTTAATCTCAGCCAAACTCTGCGTGCAAGTCCAATAAAACACATCCAAAATAACCTGTTAAATTTTCTGAGATGTTATAATCAGGGATTCTATAATTGCTACACAAAGTACTGCTCAAGTGTATGAATGAGATCCAACCCCACCAGGACATCCACCAAGCGATAAACACCCAAATGACATGACCTGCCACAATGCCGATGAGGACCACCCAGGCAGAGGTCCTAGAAACCCGGTTTAACCGTTTGGTTATATTAAGTTCCCCGACTACAGCTGGGGTGGGAGCTTTAAAATAATGAAAAATTGCCAACCGTATCAGAACGACGGTTGATATAAACAGCCCAGGTGCACCCTGTTACCCTGGATATATGTAGAGCAGATATTAAAGTATACAATCTCTAAATATGTTTACCTTTACTGCCCGCATTTAGCACTTTTTAGGGCGGTGTAGGACAAGGGGTATTGAGCGACTTAGGGCTACATGGCTAATGCGGCCACTATGTACTGTGCAGGTTAAGACTAATACTTCTGCCATTGATAAAACAGAATCCGACACATTGCTGAGGAAAAAAAACTTGGACAAAACTTCAAATGTTGACCTTAAGGGATGTGACCTATAGCAAGTTATGAACACTTTAAATGCTGACCCTAGGAGATGTAGTCGATTGTTTATGTAAGTTCACAATTCCTTAATATTTAATACTGTTTAAGGTTAGGGTTATAGTTAGTGCTAACCCTAACTCTAACCTGAAGCAATAATAAATATTACATAGCACTATCAAGTTAACATACACAAACAATAGACGTTGTCCCTTAAATTCACCATAAACAAACAATAGATTGCATCCCTTAGGGTCACCATTTGAAATACAGTCCAAACTTGGATCTCCAAAAAAAAAAAAAAAAAAAAAAAAACATGCCAACAACATTCTTAACTGCTCAACCAGCTACTCCTCTTCTATAAAACAAATATGTAATCAAATGTTGTTTTTTGTTAGCATACTCTGACTAAATGAGAAAAATACGATTACACAGGGCACACTGATTTGTATTCATGAAGTCCCCATGTGGGTTCAGGACCCTATTGGGGATGGGGGGGGGGGGGAACAGACCTACTGCCTCTTAACAAGCATGTCATAAAAGGCCACTTGTTAAGAATTTAATGATATTAAATGTGTTGAGCTATAAAGAGCACATACTGCATCTTAACTGTAAACCACAACACAGCATGCCAACTTCCCTTCTGAGGGTGAGCAGAAAAGAAGAAGTAAGTGCATGAATATATAAACATTCTAGGTTACTTGTAAACAGTTAAACACAAGTAATGAGACGACGGTGTGTGCAAATAAACATTTCACTGTACCTGGCTGAGGATAAGATAGGAGTTTCTCCCCTTGATTTGTATGTCGAGAAAGCCTCTTGGATCCAAACCTTTTTGAAAAGTTGCTGCCTTTGGAAACTGATCCTTTCAAGAAACGTTTCTTTTCCTGGTATAAATATAAAACTGATTAATTTAACTAAATTTCATGTGGGATATAAGAAAATGAATAATTTAATGATGTTTTCACAGTCATAGATGTTCTAATACAATGCGACAGTGATAGATGTTCTGAGAAAATGTGACACTCATAAATGTTCTGATACAGTGTAACAATCAGAGATGTTCTGATACAGTGTAACAATCAGAGATGTTCTGATACAATGACAATCAGAGATGTTTTGACACAATGTGACAATCAGAGATGTTCTGTTACAATGTAACAATCAGAGATATTCTGACACAATGTAACAATCAGAGATATTCTGACACAATGTGACAATCAGAGATGTTCTGACACAATGTGACAATCAGAGATGTTCTGACACAATGTATCAGTCAGAGATGTTCTGACACAATGTGACAATCAGAGATGTTCTGATACAATGTGACAATCAGAGATGTTCTGACACAATGTAACAGTCAGAGATGTTCTGACACAATGTGACAATCAGAGATGTTCTGACACAATGTAACAATCAGAGATGTTCTGACACAATGTAACAGTCAGAGATGTTCTGACACAATGTGACAATCAGAGATAATCTGATAGGGCCCCCCGATGACAGCCGGGTTAGGGCTTTGAAATAACAAAATATTGCATCCCATATTGGGATGGTGTTAAACACACTGGTTGTATTTGCAATTGTACTTAAACAGTGACTGATTTATATTTCATGTAAACTGAACAGAACAAACACAAATTTTATACACTCTAGAATGATAGAAATGTACATATTCTTAAGAAACAGACTTTGATGCCACCTTACCTCCTCCTCTAAGCTGACTTCAGCTTTGCTCATGAGAACAAATCTTCCGGCTGTTTTCCAGTCATTCTGAGCCTGGTAAACATTTTCATCATCTGCAAGCAACCGAGAATTGTCTCCCTTGTCTAGGGCAGCACTTTTTGATGTGCGTTGCTGAGATTCATTCTGGCTCATGATTTCCTCTAACAAAACAAAATCTCTGGGATCTTCTGTGTTAGCACGATGAGCTTTCTTCATAGCCTGTAGTGGAAAGCAAGAGAAAATAATTGTAACTCTAGTCACACACACACAAAAAAGCTGAACTGCTAACTATGTATACATTTCTGAGTGTGGTGGAAGGGTCCAGGTGTTTGCCTCATACTCTGAATATTGTGAGTATGTTTCACAGATGCATCATTCGGTCCACAAGTGACATTTTTACGGATATCCCTGGGGATCATCACTAGAGCTACAGCATTTGTGCTGCGTGGAACACTTTTGGCAGGGAACTAGCTGTTTTACAGAGGTGACTTGATCCAAATGGGATTAAAACCCTGTGCACTAAAGTCAATCTTGACTTTTACACTACTCCTAAGCCTGGTCAGAATATTTGTGTTTCTCATATAATTATTTAAATGGGTAAACAGAGGTAGCCATATGGTGATAACCCCATATTTCATAGACCTACTACAATTTGATGGGTAATATATCCATCAACAAGCCACCTTTGCTTCCCAGGAACTTTTTGGTACCAGTTTCAAACTGGATCAACTTGAGAGCCTAAGTCAGTTTACAGAATCCTTGCCTTGACTGAAATTTGATAACAAAACCAGCTGGTTGACAATGCTAGTGGTTATGCTGCTGTGACTCCCATCTAAAATGGTTTTGTTAATAAAAATGTAATTTGCTGTTTTTTTTTCTATTTCAGTCTCTCCTTTTCTTTCTTAGAGTAGGCAAATGTATCCTAGTCTGTGAGGAACAGAATGCAGAAGAAAACATATTATTTCAGGACACAGAATGGTCCCTTTTCAATACTCAAAGTATGTGTTGTGATGGTTTGGCAGTATGCTCATGTGTCACAATTTGTACAAGATGGCTGCAGCAATGTTATCATGCAGTGTGGAAGAGCAACAAGATGTTATCTATTTTTGGGCTGAGGGTGTAAAAGTAACTTAAATGTGTTGAAGAATGGGGATTCAATACAAAGACAGTTGTTTTTTCAGAGGAAAGTGTGATTTAAAAATGGAAAGTATAACAACGGAGAGGAAAAGAAGAGTGGGAAACCTGTTATCATGGCAGCTGAAACAGTGAAGCAGCAGAAAGAGCAGCTAATCCATGATAATCTGGATGAAATTCTGTAATTACACTTAAGTCATAGTGCTGCATAAAAAAATGTTTATGACGACCGTGGATATAGGAAAGTGTGTAGCATATGGGTTCCAAGTGGAAGCACCCTGCGTCACTGCCACTAAAATACTTCAACGCTTCAGCGACATGTTATCGAACAAGTTGAAGCCTGCAACTTGATCAAAACACCGGGCTCTTCTCTCAAATGGAGTTTTGTTGCTGCATGACTGCATGACAGTGCCCAACCCCATATGGCTGCACATACAGTGGATACACTACAAACTCTGCGGTATGATGTATTGAAACATCCAGGATACCTCCCATACTTTGCACCACTGGACTTTTGGCCCACTGAAAAAACATTTGTGGGGTCAGAGATTTTCAGATGACAAAGGTGATGGCGGTGCAAACTTGGTTACTGGCCACACCCAAAACACTGTAAGTGGTAGGCAGTTCACAATCTGTTGGGCATCCACTATTTATGTTTGAATTGCCTGGAGAGAACAGTTTCTTGGATGACTCAGCCCAGTATGGCAATTCGGCACAGGGCTAGTAACTCAAATGGCTGACCACTCAGATATCTATCCTGACCACTGACAGTGGTTTCATAATGTTCACTTAGACGTGCAGTAGTGTAATGGTGAGAATTCATTCTTCTGAAATGACTTCATGGGGAATCAAATCCACTTCTGTGGTCACAGATAACAGATTTGACCATTCTTTCTCAGGCCGGCTTGAGTATTGAATTGACTTTACTATGGAATAAAAAAGAAACAACTTCTTCAGCATTATAAGTTCTTAGTCTCATTACTCCACATTTAAACTGTCTCCACTGATCTCTATAACTGGGTTTCTCTTTCCAGTTGGTGACTTCAAATTTTTTGTAGGTGGAAGCAAAGAACACAAAGAAAGAAAAACAGACAGCGTTAAAAGAAAAAATATCTCTGATACCTGAGTTATGATGTCCTGGGCTGTGCTGGATACTGGTGCCTTGAAAATTGTATATGGTTGATCTGGGGAAACGTTGAAGACACAAACAAGAAACATGTGTTCTTCTCCTTCCCAATCTGTTGGGCTTGTCTCTTCCAGTATTTGTCTCTGTAGTGAAAAAAATTATCCACAAATACAGATATTTAACAACTATAAAGTGTAGGTGGTAACTGGCCAGTGATCTGGCAAAATGAGAAATTAAAAATTATTGCTATCCTCAATCTGATATTCATATCATGTGAATATTTTATGAAGTCATGGAAGTTAGCAGGAAAACACTGAAATATCTTGTGAAGACTAAGTTTATGGACAGTTAAAAAGTTACATTTATGGCTGAATGACAAAACTTTTTAGGGCTGACAAATTTGATGAAATATATAAAAACTACCATATAACACTGCTCCTCAAGCAGTAAATGCAACATCTAATGTTTGTGAATAGTGGTGAACAACTTGGGGTACTCCTGCTAATGTAAAAACCCTGAAGCTGGGAAGCAAAAGCAGAGTAAATGGACAGTTGCCTTCGTAATGTTTCAAAATTTGTAAAATCTGCCCACCGTGGAATATGTATAACATGTGTGATTCTGGTGTATACACATTTGGATCTTTGATACTGCTATAGGTATGCACTGAAATTCTCAGTACGTGATCTATGGGAACACTTTTGGAGATACCGTGTGCACTGTAAATAATTTCTGGCCAAACTAATTCATCTTGTACTAATTGTACAGAAAGGCACAAAACGATGATAAAAGTGAAAGAACAGTTTTAAGCAAAAGAGTCAAAGAAAGCAAAAACAAACGGCATACAATAGTAACAACTTTAGTAACATCACAGCTCATAGCTGAAACTGTTGCATTTCTAACAGTAGCCATTCAAAAAGAAGAAGGTTGGAACATGTAAGTGCTTCAATTACACTGAAAGACCTAATAAGAATGCAGCCAGACTAAACTGTAAATTAGACCCTCTACAGCAGAACATCTGGGAGGAGTGTGAGAAGAAGGTCAAGAAAGAGAAGAATAAATGGTTTAGCTGAAAGCTGCAGAAAATGAACAAAACCATCACTCAAGCCACACAAGAAGCACAAGGCAAATACGCAGAATGATGACACTAGCCTACAACCCAGTAACAACACTGTTATGACAAAAAAAAAAAAAAAAGAAGATTCAGGGTGAATAATCTGTGCATATTCCTTAACATCTATGCAATTCTTTAACCATAATTGTGGATCTTACCTTCTGTTCCTTCATCATTGTGGTCATCCATGCTCGACTACTGGGATCCTGTAACAGATAAAGTGACTGCTGCATGATTCCAAATAAAAACAATATTTTTCCCATCATCCACTACCAAAGATAGTCCCTATCTCTTCTTCTTCAGCATTCCGTACTCCTGAGATTCACAGCCTACTACAAATCTGTAATCAGTCAGCTGTTTAAATTAAAATGCTTTTGGTGTAATCCATTCCTTTAAAAAGCATAACACACACAGGGATAGACATAGGCAGAGCTCATATAATCAATGCTGTACAGTGAATAATGATGGGTCTTTGACGTTAACTCTAACCATATGACCTGCAAGTATAATCTGGCAAAGCATATCTATGCTGTCCTCATGGTCAAGATATGGGATATTATAACTAACTTTGTGTTGGAATAGTCAGTACAGGTACCTTGGGGTGGCTGCTGCATCAAAACCTGACCAACTATGGGAATGCCAAGTCTGCAATGACGCTGACTGTAACAGCATAACATAACAGTTTTATTATAAAATGTTTAAAACTGATCACTTCATCCTACTGTGACTTCAAGCAGGTAAACATTATAAGTTGTATCCTCCTTCAAGAACTGTTGGTATATGCCAGATAAAAAAGGTAGAGCAAAGATATAAATGTAACAATTTGAAACATACTGGTAGGCATAAAAAAAAGTAATGAAAATATCTTAGAAAGGTAGTCATTTGTATTTAAAGGGTGGATAGAGGCTGTATTTGTTGCCTGCAGTAGAAAACAGGAATATCCTAAATTCGTAGTTTATATTTAGTTTCTTCCATTCTGGCTGAAAAGGTCAGAATCTGTCCCACCCTTGTGCATGTTTGAATGTAATCAGTGCTGATATAATTGGTTGCTAAAGCAATTAAAATCAGTTCACACCAAATAATCTCTGGTGGTGATCCAGACTAAAAGCACATGGCAAAAATAAAGGTGTAAAACTATGCTGTCCCTGTTGTTCGTTGAAAATATGGACTAAACACCATATCCCATATGTATCTTATGGTTGTGTAAACAGGATTACTTGTTATATTTTTTCATAGCATATTTATGTTTACTTATGACTTTTTACTTGTTTAACATGTAATTACAAGTAATAGGTCCTTAAAGACTTACAGGCAAATTTAGCACATTCTAGCATGCTTTTGTAGTGTGTTTACAAACACTGAACACAAAGCTTACATCACTGAGTCTGCGAAGGATAAACTTTCCGGCTCCCTTCCACTTGTTCTGCGCAGCGAGAACTTTCTCCCCAACATCAAGAATTCTCTGACAGCTAGCTTTCTCTTGATCCTTTTTTTCCCAGCCACTTTGAACATCTTCTACTAGGACATAATCCGCAACTTTATCATCCAGCCGACCCACTTTAGTTAGAGCCTGTTATTATTTAAAAAAAAAAAAAAAATAATAATGAACAATAAAATAAAGAAAAAACATTTAGTATTTTAATAGTACACATTATAAAACACTGTTTTTAGACACAGTTTTGCAACAAGCTTCTTCAATTAAAAGGTATAAAGAGAAAAAAAAAAGACATTAAAAAGGGAAAGGTATCAAAAAAGGTCCTTCTTCTCCTTTTGTCATGATCTACTTATGCCGCTAGGCATCGCAGTTTATCAGATGATTGGCAGCCGAGCTAGGGCGCGCTCAGTCGCTTGATATGCCGTGATGTTATGCAGTCTCAAGGTGTCAGTGACTCCTTCAGTCCATTTTCTTCTCGGTCTTTCACTGCCCCTTGATGTTTTGATTTTCAAGTTGTATGTTCTTGGTTTCATTCTCATTAGAAGACCAAACCATTTCATTCTTTGTTTCTCACTAAATTTGATGAACAGTGTTGTTCCAACAGTTCTTGTGATCATGTAATTTCTCACTCAATCTTTTCTGGTTTTTTCACAGCCAATCTCAAACATCTCATCCCACAGATGGTTAGTTTTTTTTTCGTGTTGTTTTGTCAATGTCCAAGTCTGACATTTGTAACCTAAAGTCGGAATAAATACTGTATTTATAATTTGTCTTTTTGTCTCTATTGGGATAGCAGGGTATTTTAAAATTGGAGCAAGTTGGTACGTGACAATGTTGGCTTGTTGAATTCTCATTTCTATCTGTCTGTCTATTTATTAAAAAAGGGTTAAGCTGTTTTTAAAAATAATTTTTAATATAAGTTCTTACTTGAGCTATTGTATCAGCAACTGTTGAATCTTGTGTAACCTTCAGTATTATATACTCGTCAGGAGCAGTAACTCCAAAAACACTGATAAAGAACATGCGTCGTTTCAGTTTTGTACCCGCAGAGATCAAGACCTGAAGTTTAAAAAACATTATTGTCACATGTAAGGGAGACAATGTGTTCAGAGCAAAATCTTGTAATCTGATAGCCTATATTCTGAATATTATTTCATCATGCATATTCTCCTTGTGGTCTGGGTTCACTCCCGGGGGTAGGCAGAAAAGCCACATTTCTCCCAGATTTACGGTATTTACAATGGAATCAAGGCCGAAAGGTTGCGATATCCATAATACCGAGCCTAAGGGTTAACAACTCATGGCTTCTGGATACTAAAACAAAGAAACAAACAAACAAACATCATGCATTTTAAACTGGTATCAGAACAAATATTGATATGAAAAATGGATGTGAAGGATGTCTTAATATAAAAATAATATAAAAATATAGACAAGGAAATCATAATATCAGAAAACAAAAGTAGTTTAACAATCACGATGAGACAATGCTGACTCAGATACAGCAGAAAAAAAAGTCAAAATAATATGAAAGAAATGATTTGACTACTTAAATTCAAAACAAACATCACATCATTTGGAATAATCCAATAAGTCCTCCATCCATATCTGCAGCAGCCAGCACAGACCTCTGGTACTAATGGATCTAGTAGCAGTCTTTAAATGTCAATCTCTGCTTACCCTAAGCCATGAATGTTAGCCAGACTTCCTGGTTACTTCCCGATGCATCATTCTCTACACAGGCTTGGATGATCTACTTGCTCTTCTGCATTGTTCACTTGCTTTCAAATGGGTCTGACTACATCTACCTTGCTATGCATTAGCTCAACACCAAGTGGCACAGACCAGCCACTCTGCCTGTTTGTACTTCAATATATCTACATATTCTGTAGAAAAGATTCAAAGCATGCTCACTACTGTGACCTCTGAAGCAATCTTACTACTCTGCATGCAACATTCAGTCTCCACCTTCCTCAGCATGTTTTGTGAGTCCATTATGATCTCACAATATGTGTGCATCTTGTTCTTAAGCAAGCAGAAAGCTGCAGTGACTCAATCCAAACTCTGTGAAAAAAGCAGTTTTTATTTTTTTTTAAATTACAGACCTTTCTTCCTGAACTAACTTCCTGTCCCACAGATGTGAAGCAAGGTAGATAAATAAAGAAGATTAATTTACTTACATCTTTAGAGTCTTGCTTGCTTGTTTCAGAGAGCTCTTTCACTTTAGAGAAGATGGACATTCGCTTTGTGGAGGTGACTGACAGACCTACATCAGAACCATTGCGTGTCTCCAGTAGCTCTTCTTCATGCTTGCTATACACAAACAAGGTGGACAATTCTTGAGGTTGACCAGAGCTGTTTCTCAACCGTACATGTCGGTAACCTGGCCGAAGACACTTCAAAGGTATGACACGTTGTGTGACCATATGACTAGTGCTTGCATCAATCACTACAAAACGGATAAATGCAAGGTCTGCGAACAAAATCTGAAATAAAAAGTCATCACAGAAACAAGATGAAAACCAGTGACACTTTGCTAATGTAATTTAAAAAAAAAACATTATACATTGTAATAGTGACATAAAATTGATTAAAATTAATTACAATGTTAAAATGCTAAATATGGTAAACTGAGCAGATCATTCTACTAAATGACTTGATCAATAATCATGCTGGCTGATTTGTTTCTCTACATTTCCTGGTACTTATTTTAAGCCAGGCCAATCTGGCAGTCCGGAACAATTAAAAATTAAACCTTAGTCCCGATTACTAGTTTGGCAAGACAACATATTTAGCCACTCTGTGATCATGGATCTGAAAACTGCAAGGTATCAGTTTTTATATTCCAGGAACATCATTATCACATTTCATGTTGTATCATTTAAGTTGTATATTTTGATATAATATTAAAAGTAACAGGTGACTGAATCCACAACTATGACCAGAAGACTGCAAGAACAGCAAGTTAAATGGGGTGTGGTCAGATGAGAGCAATATGCCAGAAGCCAAAGAAGAATAAGAAATCAAAACAGAACTGGTGTAATCAGTGGCTTCATGCTGAAGGATTTATTGAAAAGAGGATCCAAGCACTTTTGGACTGAATGGTCTGATGTGTTTTGAGGATAATATTTCAACTAACCAACTAACAGCATTCACATATATATTAGTTCTTCTTCATATTCATCAGCTGTAAACTCTGACGGAAAGTCCTGGGTGTTATTTGGCCCACCTTTGGACTTGAGTGTTTTTTCAAAATCTTGAGTTTTGCGTGTACATCCATTTCACAGATCTGGCTTATTTGTATGCCGACTGTTGATTCCTTGGTTCTCAGGCAGATGTACTCTGACTCTTTTCATCCTGATCTGGAGGCAGCATACCCGTTTCAATCATACGCAAGGCTTGGGTGCTGAAGGTTTACCATCATTATGGAGATATGCTGGGAGCCTCTTTCAGTCTTTAAATTAGCTAGATGTGTATTAGGCTTCATCAGAGTGAATACCACAAACTTCAAAGAAGTGAGGTGAAACCACTTAACTTCAATGCAGTCTGCAATTAGTAAATGACCATATCCCATACTTTGAGGCATAGCAAATAAATGGTACTAAACTTATATTTTGGTACACTAGTCAGAACTTTGATGATGTGGTTAATATCATGCTGACTAGTTTTACCTTCAGAAACATTTTCTATTACATTTGAATGGGTTCTTCTTCACATTCACCGACTGTAAACTATGTGGAAAGTTCTGGTTGCTCACCCCCTTATAGACTTCAGTCTTCTTCCAAAACTTTAGTTTTGCATGGACAGATCTGGCTTATTTATATGCAAACCGCTGCCTGCTTGCCTCTCTGGTAGATGCACACTGATTTTATAGGAAACACTCCTAATTAGTTGGCTGTTATGACATTAAGCTATTGGGACTCCCATTTGGGAGGATGCTTGAAAGATGCTCTTTCCTGCTACCTTTCACTGGTTGGGAGACAACAATTGTGTCCAATGTAAAAACCCTCCCTAATCACTTCTTAGCAGACACACTTAGTAGGTTACAGTGTTGTTTTCTGTGCTTCCAGATGAGCCCTAATAACACACACAATGTAGATTTAAAAAAAAATACCTGACAAAAAGACACATGTTTACTGAGAAAAAAAAATGACACACAAATATATGCATGTGTTCATGTACACGAAGATACACTGTAGTTACTGCTTGTATGTACCACTTTCTGGGGGAGATCGGACAAGGGGCTCTTGAGCCTGAAGATTCAAGGCCACATAGTGCAGTCACCATGAACTTTGCAAGTTAGAATGTTTATCATTGCTCATAACAGAAAAAGCCTCCATCACCTGGGTCTCCCACAGGACAGCCTATGCATTCTAACCAGCTGCACCGCACACAAAAAACGCACATACATACAGTTATGGGACTTAAGTAAACTTCTGCACTCACTTGGAATGTAAAGATGTCATTCCAGATAGGATTCAGTGCATTCTTAGGAACCACTTTTGTCTTTTGTTTTGCACAATCCACTGGGATGCCAATGACTTCGACTTCCACCTGCACATTTGTTGAGTAGTTCTGACACACATACTGGCCAGATATCACCTAAATAAAAAAACACACATAAAAATTTATAGCAGTGCCTAATACAAGCAAAAGATTAATAAAAATAATAATAAACATTCAATTTATAAGTAAAAAGTGAAGGATTCTTTTCACTTCTTGGAGCTCATTAAGCAAATAGGGCTAGTCCCATATTATAGACCAGTCAACACCCCATGGGTGAGGTGGTCAGAAACATGTTATTAGCCTTTGAAATGATAATGAATTTCTGAACAAATGCTTAGATCTATTTTAAAAAAGTAAAGTTCTAAACAGGTGGGAAACCCCTGAGGCTTTAGTACAATGAACAAAAAGATATGTATTTATTGGCATATAAGAAATAGAAGGATGCATTTCTTTTTCTTTTTCCTCTTCTACTACTTTTTCCTTTTTCTCCCTTTCCTCTTCTACTACTTCAGGTGTTGAGGGAGATATATGATTCTGTTTCTTGCTCTTCTGAATGCCTCGACTATAGATACATCAAGCTGTTGTAGAATTTCTCTGATGTTATCTTTCATTGCTATTCTTGGTCTACCTCTTGCTCTTTGTCCTTCTCTTTTGGTGCATCTCTTATGTGGTATGGTGTCACAAGGCATTTTCTTTGAGGGGCAAACCATTTGATTTGCTGTCTTTCTATAAAATTTAGAATTGGTCCTATGCTAAATGTTTCTCTTATGACCTAATTCCTGCGCAAGGATGCCCTCAAAATATAACTGAAAGCTATAGTTACCATACCAGGAATGGAACTGACACCTCAAAACTATGAGAGTGTCTCACTGTAGGAACAAGTGTACACATAACCAGCTTGATATTCAATAAAAGAGAACTGATAGAAGGTAAATGTTTACTGTAAAGAGTAACAAACCTGCAAGGTCAGAATAGTAGTATGCAATCCATCAAACTCTTTGTCCCATGGGTTGAACCGGTTGAACATGACGTGAGTTTTATCCCACATTACAGATGGTTTGAGAACATAACCACTTCGTGCATTCTGTTCAAACATGGCTGTATTGAGTGACATCGCCACATCTATAGACAGAAATTAATTCGTTATACTGTCAAAGTAAATTGTTGTGACTTTTATTTTTTTTTAAACTTTTAAAATGCATTTTTAATTATTTACTATACTCAGTTATTATTATTTTTAAGTCGGAAATGAAGAATACAAAGAAACATAAAACAGGCACTGAAACAAGAAACCAATGGACTGAGAAAATACATCTAAGAGAAACTCCATGAAGAATGTTAAGAGAGATGCTAGAGATGTCAACAACAAAAACTTCCATGTGCTAGAACAGAATAGAGGAATCTAATGTAAGCTCTGAATAATGGCACACCAAGGTGATGATTGGTTTGAACAACTTATCAACATCATGGCAAAAGAATAGTAACCCATAAGTGCTCCTTTCTACTTCTAGCTCAAGCCTGAGTGTGAAGAATCTTAGCACAGTGCACAAACTCTATAGCACCAGCAAAAAATCCTGAAATACTCTAGGTATATTTTTAGCACCAAATTTGCCCGGGCAGTGCTGTTAAGGCTAATTTTTTCAATTTCCAACTGCCAAGGGATATGTTTTACATGTGCAATAATACACATGGACATCTGATCTCACTACCCAGAGACCAGAGGATATTACTGGCAGCCCACATGAAAAATCCCAGCCCTTTACCGGGGCCTGAATCCAGGACCTCTAGCATTTAAGGTGGATGCCACGCCTCACCAACGCAATGATTAATAGACTCAAAAATTAACAACTGTTTCAGGAGAAATTCACAAAATCAGATACTTTATGAGAAAAAAAGAAAAAAAAGTGCACCTTCTGTTTGGTAGTTCAGGGCCACCATCTGGATTCCAAATGCCCAAAAAATGACTGGATTGAAATTGGAGGAATCTATTCTCATTCCTGCTGGATAGGTTCTCATCAACTGGCGTTCAGTATGGGTGAGCTTCAGTTAAGGTAAAATGAATGGAGTTACTTCACTAGGCAATTATTTATGCACTGAGGTGGAACTATTTTTGTTCTCTCAAAA
Organism: Candidula unifasciata; assembly: GCA_905116865.2. Taxonomy (NCBI): domain Eukaryota; kingdom Metazoa; phylum Mollusca; class Gastropoda; order Stylommatophora; family Geomitridae; genus Candidula; species Candidula unifasciata. Next base: position 47,214 of record CAJHNH020002631.1, on the reverse strand, counting down.
TATGCACAATTGTAAGTTAGTCTAATTATAATTATAAGGCCTGTGTTTAGGACAATTGTATCATTGGAAAAAATGAGTCACTTGTTCAACATCAGAAAGATCTTCATCTGTGGGTTGGCCTGAATACTCCTGATCACATCTACTCACAGTTATCAGTTATATTAGTTAGTTAGTTAGTTAGTTAGTTAGTTGGGTTATCCTCATTGTACTCCGGACATGTCCATAGGTGCTCAGATCCTCCCCTCAGTATGAACCCCAACGTCCGATGGCTAATAGTACCAGTTCTATGTTGATTAACAAGTCTTCTGGCGTGCCTGGTGTGCGTCTCGTTTTTTGCTGTGCCGATCTTAATTCCCAAGTCTGCCATTCTGGCGAGTGATGTGGATTCACTGCCACCAAAGTCCTCTATCCTTCCCATTTCTCGGAGGGCATTGATAATATCAGCATGATCCATAGGCTGACCGTCGGTAGTGATAGCGGATCCAGCCAACCTGTCAGCTCTTTCATTTCCATCGACGCCTGCGTGTCCCGGAACAAAAATAAAGGTGACTCCACGCAGAGTGGACTTCTGTAATGATTCAAGCCATTGTCTTCGCACTGAACCTGCTTGAACCCTCCGGATCATACTCATTGAATCACTGAGTATACACACGTGGGTGTATTTTTGTGTTTCAAGCCAGGCAAGCGCTTGTGTCACTGCCATCACCTCCATCGTCATGCTGCTGGTTGTACACCAGGCGGCAATTCGATCGAGTTCTTTGTGCACAGTGCTGGCGATCTCCTGTAAATAGTCGCCATCGGACGTCGAATACACCCTGAGGGAAGTCTAAACTCACGTGCATGTACTCCATTGCATGGTTCAGACCCCATTCCGATGAAACTTTCACATTATACGTGAGCGAAAATAGCTAATTTGCGCCATTCGCTTCAACGGACGAAAAAGCGTACCGCCATTGTGGCTGTTTACACCGGAAGTTATGTGTCACTCCTTTAAAAAAAAATTACCTTTATATCAGCATTAAAGATTTGTATGTCTGTTTTTATAATAATTTTTCTTGGTATCATGCTTCCTCTTTACGTCAGTAGTCTGTCTTCTAGCGGCCTATTGATTTTCAGTGTGTTCAACATCTGCGGATATGACAAAGCTATAAGCTACACAAGTCTTTACTTGTGCTACGCTTTGAGAAATGTTCTTTTACTGACATTATTTTTCTTCAGAAATTGTTCATGTTTAAAAAAAAATATCAAACTAATTTTTCTCATCACACCATAAATGCCTCTATATGTTTTTCATCATATTTAATAATTATCCATTTGAATCAACAGCTAGATATACACATCCCTGTAAATTAAATTATATATTCTAGTCAAATGTCGATGGTGTCTTTTAGGTTAGAAATCAAATTTTTTTTTTTAGAAACCTGTAATTCATAGACTGTACTCATTTGCTGGTCCTGGGTTCAAATCTTCCTTGAGATATGGATCTTTCTTTTTCACAGACTGCATGATTCACAGGCTGAGTCAGCCAGTTGTAAAGACCATCAGAAAATAATATTCCAGAAATTTAAAAGTTGAGGATATTTACAGCATCACCAACTGAATGCTATCTGGTCAAAAATAGGAGCCTTACACTCTATCTTTATTAGTCACAATGACATGAAAACAGTGTGCTAAACTTATTAATTTGAACTAAATTATAAGATAGCAAAAGGATATGCAACTGTTGCTAATGGACTTCGTCGACAGAGCTGCTTTGCCTTGTTCTCATTGAGCGATGATACCAGGTAGCAGGAAGGAACATCACACCGTTTAATTCTAGGGGTCAGCACCTGTAGACTTGCATCTGGTTTATCTGGCAACATGTCAATACAGAGCTATATTAAATAATTCATTTTTTCATACAACATAAAAATTAAAGTCTTGAGTTTAAAGAAGTATTTTGTTAAAATACAGAAAGTAACAGAAAGGCTAGCAAAGGATTCAGTACACACAATAACAGCTTCATTTAGGATTTTTTTTAAAAACATGTCATGGTTACTAAAATGTAATTACAATGGAGTTTACTGTTTATAAACTGTAAAACATTACATGGCTTTGAAATCTGGACAATAAATAAAGAATTTTTCATGTTCAAAATGTGATACTATTAATAGGTGTATTCAGCCAGATGCATGGTTAAACTGACAAATGAACAAATTCTGGAGAACTCCCCCCCCCCCCCCCCCCCCCCCCCCCACACACACAGAAATAGTCACACACAAAAATAAATAAAATAGGAATGTGCCCATTTGTGTGCTTTATAAATGGGACTGTTTTTCCCTCTGTTCATAATTTGCATGGTCAGTCTCTGTTGCACTCCCCACCTATTCTGTGCATCATTGCTTGTCTTGATATAATGTCTGTTGACATCCATGTTATAAGACCAAACCTTTTTACTTGTTGTTTTCTAATAAAATCTAGAACTGATGCTGCTCCTATTTTTCTTCGAATTTCATCGTTTCTGATCATACCACTTCCTGTTATATTGAAAGCCCTTCACAGGAATCTCATTTCTGTTGTTGTAATTCTTCTTTTCTCTTTTCCTCTCAGTGTCCAGGTCCAGCATTGGTAGCACGCTGGGTCACTAACAGGTGCAACTTATCAAAATGAAAGCATGAAGAGGAAGCTGAAGAGAATGTCATTTTCTTTACAAATGTTATCTTGATCAGTAATGTAATTCAATACTTACCTATTCCACCAGGGACAAGAGTTGGAGTACTAGGGCTGGTACCCATACTGGCTGTAAGAATGCTTCTTCTGGAGGGGACCTTCTTTTGTTTCAGAGATGTATTTGGGCTCATGTTCAGACCTATACAGACATTGAAAAAGTAGATCCATATTCTTACAGACCAGCTGGCAATCAGTGTTTGATTTTTTAGCATTATGCTTGCCACCTTTGTGTCCCATTTTCTGATCCCCATTTAAAGCTGGGTCAACCTTAAAGGTGAGGTCAATTATACAAGATAATGGTCTCAGTGTGGATTCAAACTCAGGATCTTCAGGCCAGCAGGCAAGTATTTTGTCACTATACTTTAGATAGCTACTATATTATCCACTCACAAATATACCCACAGAATCGCACACACATACACACACATTAGATATTATTTGGTTCTCATTTTATTTTTTATAAGAGTTCACAATAATGTGCTGTAATGCTAAAGTAGTGAGTTTATTATTCAATAGTAACATATTTTGTCCTGGACAAATACAAATCTTAGGTGAACTCTAAACTCATAAAGTGAATATATAGGTAAATAAGTCAACTTAAAATGGATATGAGCAAACTGTCTGGACACGTACACATGGCCAATGTGATACTGACTATACTGTCTTTTGTTGTCATAAATGTTGGTCTAACAGCATAGGCAGAGTATTGAATAACTGCATACAAACATAACTAGTTGTGCCAAAGGAAATCAGTAATGAATGAGGTTGATAGTCTTTTAAGATTTCTTGATTGTAGTATGTGAATCATGGACAGGTTTAATTCTAAGCCATTTTATTTTTTAACTGGAGGCAATTTGAGCACATTCATAATTGGTTTGCTCTGGAAACAGTCAGAATTGCTACATTGAAACAGTCAGAACTTCTACATTGAAACAGTCAGAATTCCTACATCCCAACATCTGAGAGAAAGCAGGGGAGTTAATGTAATTTGTACCCATGAGGCAGGATTCCTTGCATACAACTATTACTGAATATTTCATTTCCATTGTCTTTCTTTCTCATTCTCTCTCTCCCTCTCTCTCTCTTTCTCTCTCTCTTTCTCTCATGCATGTACACATATATATAAACATATATAATAATCAGAAACAGAGGCATGATGTGGTCTTTCAATATTCAACATGGTTTCAAAATGAATGTTTTATTATTTATGCTGAAAAATGTAAACAGTTCAAATTAGATGAAAGAACACCATTTTAAGTCTGTTAGAAAATTCAATTTCCACATATGGACAGGCAGAAAAGACAGCTATAGTCATCCTTTATTTAAGACTGCTTGATGTTTATCAGGGGCTTACAAAATAGTGTCGGCATCAGTGGCTTAGGCGTTGTGAATGTGCTTCATAATGCTGGGGTGCGGGGTTCGACCCCAGCTGTGGGCCTTGCAGTGGTTTTGACACTGGCATCAAGAAGCCGACCGTCCAGAAAGCAATGGCAAACTACTACACATAAATCTGTCTAGAAAAAATCACAACAGCCAAAAAAAAAGCTGGGGTTGGTTCTACAATGTCCTGTAAAGAACACTCGTTACTTTTTTTTTTTTTACTGAATGGTGGCCTACAATAAAACATAGGACTACAACAGGATATTGCTGATGAAAACAAAAACCAACAAAATCCAATAACAGAGAGTAAGAATAAAAATAAAAATCATATTACCTCTGAACTTTACAGCATGAGTGTAGACAACTAGATCAGATAATTCTTTTGCTATCTGACTGGCTTTCTTTGTTTTTGCTTTAGGCTGCACCTGTAAACAGCAACAGTTGATAAAACAATACATCAAAAAAAGGCACTAGAAGAAAGTTTAGTTGATTAATGTTACAACATAGTAATGCAGTGGATACCTTCCCACTGTGGAGTTCCTGGAAACGAAAAAGCTGATAAACTAGCTAAGGAAGGTGCAACTGAAGAACAACCTAACATACCAGTGTCTTATCAACAGAAGAAGAGAATGATCAAATCAATCAGAATGCCACCGAAACTGGCACAAGATGATTACCATATTATGGACAGACCAGAGCAAGTCATTATCCTTCGCCTTAGAACAGGGCACAATCGACTTCGCTCCCACATGTACAACAAATTTAAGATTGGCCAATCAGCCATGTTTACTTGTGGCCTGGCACCTGAAACAACAGATCACATCCTTCAAGACTGTCCCAGATTCAACGCTTTCAGGCAAAACCTTTGGCCAAAAGAGACACTTGTGGAAGTCAAACTTTACGGGCCGCTTAGTGAATTACAAAAGACAGTGAAATTCATACTAGAGACAGCTTTGCAGATATAGACAATTTATTTCATGCGAACGAAAGAAGAAGAAGTAATGTACAACAGTAAAGTAAAGGACTCCTATTATGCCCCTCATCCAATAGTCATATAGTCCTAGAGATGTATTTGAACAGAGAAATTTGCTAATCAATGGCTGATGTGATCTACATAATGTTGGTCACATATTCTTGTAGGTTGAGTCGACCTGAGAACCCTAATTTAATTATAAAATCCATTATGTAGATTTTAACCTTTAGCTAACAGGCAAGTGTCTCACCACTGCCAACCATGTTTCACTAACTAAAATTATTTTTTATTTCATCGGTAAAATCCCTATACCTTTAGAAATTATATACTTTTAGAAACTGCAATATTTTAAAACTTGTGTAGTTTTTGCAACCAACAATTTTAGCAATCATCATCATCATCAAGTACTTTGGAGACTGGCATAGGCGATCATGTCTCTCCACAATCTGCATCTGTGTGTATCAGTTCAATGTTGTCACCCCTCCATGCCACGACAGAAGGCTGTCAAGGATCTTCTCATGCTGTCTCCCTCTCCTTCTCTGTCCACAGATCTTTCCAGTGCTAACATGTTCCAGTTTTCATCTTCTCATTGCATGACTAAAAATGATGACTGCTTCTTTCTGATGTTTTTGATCAGTTAACTTCAAGCCCTTGCCTCTTTCAAAACATCTGGGTTGCTCTCGTTCGCTGGCTGTCTAATAAATTCTAAGGATCCTTCTGTAAAACCTCATCTCCGAGGCTTCAAGAAACTGTTGGGCTAGCAGTATCCACCCTGTTCTAAAGGTGGGCTATGTTTTTTCTTGCTAGGAAGGGAAGGGACCAGTCCTAATGTTTACTTCCTGATTGCAACAATCTGTAATGAGAAGGTATTGTATATCATGTAGGGAAGGCTGCATGACACAGTGACTAACATTCCTACCGGCCAGGCTAGAGAAAAAAGGTTTGAATCTCCAATGATGAGGATTTTCAAAACTGACCTAGGCTCCCAGTGTGACCCAAATCAAAATGGGTACAAGGAAACATTATAGGAAGTTGAGTTGAGTTGAGCTGAGTCATAAATTGACATACAGCACTCTGGGCATTTCCATGCATGCTCGGTCCTCATCTTCTGCAGTCAGTGCAGAGTTCCAATACTGATGGTACCAGTCACAATCTGGTTATATGTCTGTCTTGCCTTTCCTCTTAGTCAGCCGGCCAGAAACTCTGGTTACACCCAGATGCCTCATTTTCTGCAGGCCATATTAATCTTCTATCTCTGCTGATTCTGTTTCTTGTTCCTAATGGGCCTTGGCCACATCTGCCTTGTCATGTATCAATTCACCATCTAGTGGTGCATACCTGGGGTAGAAGCCTGTCCTACTACTAGGCGCGTTCACCTTGTGGCGGATGGTAGAAAGGCCTCTAGATATAGAGGTTAGCTACGAATATATTGAATAAGTGGCCGTGGACCAAAACAGGTGATGGTCATTGAGAGGAGGCGAGTTAGTTGGTGGGACAGCTAACTCTATAAAATACCTCAAAATTCTACGACATGGCCATTGGCGGGTAAGAGGCGCCATAACCTCTCCCCCCTGCTGCCTTGCAGGGTAAGTCTCTTTAGACAAAGGCTATTGGAGTCAAACCATATACAAACCGGCGGAAGGCAAGGGGAAACCACTGCTGTACTATCCCAAGAAAATCATGCCTCAAAATATTACATATTCAGATAACGACGTGAATGGGGATTCCAGTGGAATCAACCTTGTCCGGTAGGGAGCATCAGTTTCTACGGGTGATACCCGACCATCATCCAGCTAAGAGGGAAAATAGAACATGTTGTGACCACTGGAAAGATATGTGGAAGGAGAGATAGAGGAAGACGACAAAAGAAGATGCTTGACAGATTGTTGTATGGCATGGAGGTGTGTCGGCACACTAACTGATACATGCTGCAGGAGATCGCAGATTATGGAGAGGCATGATCGCCCACGCCAGTCGGCAAGGCACCTGATGATGATGATGAGTGGTGCAGATCCAGCCAATCTGTCTGTCTGTTCATTACCCACCATGCCAGGATGGCCTAGAGAAAAGATCCAAAGTAGGCTCACTACCCGTGACCTTTCCAGTGAAGCTTGCCACTCTACTCGAAGCATCCCTGTCTTTACCTATCTCCGCATGGTTTCAGAGTCTGTTACAAATATGACATGTGTGTGCATCTTGTTCTCTAGCCACCAGAAAGCTACAGTTACCGCCTCCACCTCCATTCTCATGCTAGATGGTGTGGTGTCGTATGCAAGGCTAACACTAAAGATTTTAAACTGGCTTTCACTACGAACCCCCAGGCACTTCACTTTCCTCTAAACACTGAACCATCTGTATAGATGGCAAGTATTATGAGGAGAAAAAATGGCCAGCATGATACTCACCACACCACTCTAGAACAGAATTCAATCCTCTCGATTATGTTTATTACACAGCATACACAAGTAACAAGTTACTAAATTAAACAACTGTAGACACTTACTTTAAGACTTGTTATTTCTTCCTCAAAATGCCAGTCCAACTCTGGGTGACTTTTTGGTCGTGATGTTTTACTGTTAAAAGTATCACCAGCATCTCTAATGAAAAAAAGAAACACAACAAATCCTTTAGTCCTACATACTAAACTAACTTATGTCACACATGCAGTAATCGTATCTGACTGCATGAACATGCTTAAGAGAATTGAAACAAAAAAATCTACATATTGAATGAGTAGAACACATTTGGAAGTCACACTTAACCTGGTCTGGTCATTTAGTGAGAATACAACTTGCAGAAAGTAACTGTATGATGACAATTGTAGAAGTATGGTTACAGAAAAATTGTAATACATAAAGAGTACATGAATCAACAATAACTGCACAGCCCAAATTATCAAGTACATTTGGCACTAGGACATAAACTGCAGCTTCCCACAATGGAACAATGCAGCTCAGCTACTGATTCAGTCAACAAGTAGACAGCCAAGACAAGACATAAAACTGTCGATACTAGATTGCCAAGATTAAGTCTCATCAAAGAGCAGCTTTCTGCAGATGATACTGCAATTACAGTACATTCAGAGGAAGAAGTGCATAATTTACTATCTGCAAACACTAATGGCTGAATTCAGACTAATGAAGGATTATGGTGGAAGATGCAACTGATAGACCAGCAGTTGTCATTGGTGGTGAAGAGCTAGAGAAAGTTGACCATTTCACATTCCAGGGATCCTCAATAACAACAACTGGACCAAGAAATCAACATCAGAACAGGTAAAAAAGCAGAATTAGAAATGAACATATTAACAAACAAGAGTTTGGGAGAACACAAACCTCAGGGTTAAAACAACAGAGTTAAGTTGTTTCAAAAAAAGACATCACAGCACTCAGAACATCCCCATATGTGCTCCATCCTCATCTTCAGCAGCACGAAGAGTTCCAGTTCTGATAGTACCAGTAGCAGTCTGATTGCATGTCCATCTTGTGTTTCCTCGGAGTGAGAAGTGTCAGCGAGATTTCCTGGTCACTCCCCATTGCACCATCCTTCTGAGACCATGATAATCTAATTGTGAATCTGCGACATCTGGCTTCTCATGCATCACCACCGAGTGGTGCAGAACCATCTGGCTTCTCAGGCATCACCACCGAGTGGTGCAGAACCATCTGGCTTCTCATGCATCACCACCGAGTGGTGCAGAACCATCTGGCTTCTCATGCATCACCACCGAGTGGTGCAGAACCATCTGGCTTCTCATGCATCACCACCGAGTGGTGCAGAACCATCTGGCTTCTCATGCATCACCACCGAGTGGTGCAGAACCATCTGGCTTCTCATGCATCACCACCGAGTGGTGCAGAACCATCTGGCTTCTCATGCATCACCACTGAGTGGGCAGAACCATCTGGCTTCTCATGCATCACCACCGAGTGGTGCAGAACCATCTGGCTTCTCATGCATCACCACCGAGTGGTGCAGAAACCAGCCAGTCTATCTGCCTGTTCATTTTTAAAAACGTCTATTTCCTGGAAAAAATATCATAGTACATTTTGAAAGCATAAAAAATACATATTTTGACAAATGTTCTGTTACCTAGATCTAAGTTCTTCCATAGAATCAGTACGTGACCTAGGCTGATCACTCTTGCCTTTGTCTTCATGTTCAGGTGTTGGACTGTCCTGGCTATCCACTGATCGACGTAGTTCTTTGACAGCTGAAAAAATAACATTTTTTTTTTTCAGTAGTAACAACAACAAAAAAGTAATAAAAGAATATCATAAGATGTTCTCTCTGGGCATTAGGTTGAGTCTACTGATAATGATATACCTAAAATCTTAACACCTGAAGGTGTTTTTGGTTGACTTCCTTTTGGTTTTGATCCCCAGCTTTGACTTTGCTAATTGTCTGGCTAGTTTAACTTCTTTCCGCCACTGCAATGTTTTCTTAATTCTATTTCCATAAAAAAGTTTTCTTTTTCATACTTTTGTTGATAATTCTCTCTAAGTTTTGACATCTTTCTTTGTCTGCGGTTTCTTTTTATTTATTATATGAGAAATAAAGAAACTTACAGATACTGATAAGTACTAAAAAAAGACAAAGAAAATATGTCGAAATAAAAGAACGTGCTAGATCATTGTTCCTTAACGTTTTACACCCGCAGCCAACCAAAATAAGTTAAATTATTTTGTAGCCCATCAGGCAACTAACCAAACACCAAACAAAACAAAAACCAATAACTATACTGCAGAAATTCAAGCTATCAAGATAGCAACAGAGAAACTGCTAAATACCAATCTTGGCTTACAGTATGTGGTAATGCTGACAGATGCTAAATCCTTACTTGAAGCACTCCAGTCTAGGAAACTACCAGAATTGCAAACACTGCTGACACAACTCAGCCTTCAGCGAAGAGTCGTAATGCAGTGGATACCGTCTCATTGTGGAGTGCCTGGAAATGAGAAAGCTGATCAACTGGCAGGGGAAGGTGCGACAAAAGTGCAGCCAGATGTACCAGTCACATACCACCAAAAGAAAAGAATCATTAAATCGATCAGGAAACCACCAGCCCCAGCACAAGACGACTATTTTATTATGGACAGACCAGATCAAGTCCTTATCCTCCTCTACAGAACAGGGCACAACCGATTACATAACCATATGTACACAAAATTCAAGATAGGTGTATCAGCCATGTGCACCTGTGGAAATGTGCCCCAGAGAACAGAGCATGTACTTCAGGACTGCACCGAATTTGACACATTAAGGCAAACCTTTTGGCCAGAAAGAACAACTGTGGTATGTAAACTCTATGGACCACTGAATGAACTAACAACGACAGTGACATTTATGCAAGAGACAAAACTGCTGATATAGACAACTTATTTCAGGCGAACAAAAGAAGAAGAAGAAGAAGAACAAAAACCAGAAAAATGTAGTTTAATTGGTTACATCTGATGTCATAAAATTAAAATTTTCAGCTAATGTAAAATCTGCTACTGTTAAAGGTTGAAATAAATATCCAGATCATTGTTTCTGATAAGCAAAGCTCTACAGCAACATCCTTTCCATTTCCCTGCTTGGTTTTGAATTACTGACAAACTTGAGACAGTCTTTCACACAAACAGGAAATGCTTTAGTGTAATCAATAAAGCACAAATACAGAGCTCTATTCATGTGTCATTCTTTTTGCCTTTACCTTCAACAAAACCACACTGCTCTTCTCCAATTTCTGGTTTAATTTTGCACCTTATTCTTCTCATAATAATTCTCATTAATATTTTAGTTACATGACTCATTAAACTAATTGTTTGATGTTCTCCACATTCTACTGCACCAGGTGTTTTTGGTAAAGGTACGAAAAAAAGATTTCAAAAGGTCCTCAGGTTCACTGTTTTAAATATCATTTAACAATTAACCTTAAGTTTGTTATAGTTTGACCTCCTATACTAACTGTTATATGATATTGTTCTAGGGCATCAGACATATTTCTTTCCAAGAAGATATTAAACAGTGTTGGGGAGAGGAGGCAGCCCTGACAGACTCCTACTGTTGTTCGAAAATATAATCACAATTTTAAATATTAGTCCTTACCATCTGCAACATCATCTTCATCCTCATCTTCATCATCATCATCATCAAAATCATTGATTGAAGTTGTTTCTGATGAAGGTATGCTGCTGGCTCTGTTTTGAGTGTAAATCTGCAACAACAACAACATCTACTGTCAAACTTTTTCATATAGTTAAACATCTACACATTTTTTGGGGGTTTAATTTAAAAAAAATATATGAAAATTTCTAACAGATTATATTTCTGCAGCAGCTCTATGATTATCTTAAACTTTCATTAAAATGAACAATAAAAAAGCACTATTGATTATTTTTATTCTACTGTTGAATATATGTTATCTAGCAACAGTTTACGATTAAGCATTTATAAAATAACATTTCTTTAACCTTTTTAGCAGCAGCAAGACTTTCGTTGTCCTTAAGTTTCTTGTTTTTAATGAGAATCTTGTACTTAAGTTGATTTGGTGAAGGCAGTTGTGGATCATCTAAAAAATCTGTGTCGAACAGGAAGTCAGTAACAAGTTTGTCCCCAAAGACACTCTGAAGAAGATACAAATGTACAATCAAAAGTAATGACTTATAGTTATTATCACTGTTAAGGTCACTTTTCCCAAAACATTAACTAATTAACTGTCTAGGAGGAAAGGTTCTCAAATATACTGTTCAAAACGAGAAACACATAGTAATCTAATGGCACATTTTTATTAGTTTGTAAATAAAATACTGTACTCGGGTATGTGAAAAAAAAAATGTTGTTTACCGTGTCCAGTGTACATGTGGGCATGAATTGTGTGGGTTTTTGTAATCGTTACAATGCAGTAGTCAATTGTGTGCATGAGAAAGCAACACAATCTGCGGTGAACACTATTCACTGCCTACGCAATTGAAACCCTATAGAAGGATAACGCTACACCAAAACAATCAGTTAATTTCAAGCAGTCATTAATGGCGCCTCTATCGATAAATTTAATTATTATTGCTATTGGCCGATTGCAGGTGCTAGCAAGTCAAAGTCAGGTTGCCAGGCATCTAAACGTGCATCAGAGTACCATCAGTCGACTTTGGCACCAGTTCCAAGCCACTGGTTTAGTTGAAGACCGACATTGCAGTGGACGACCCAGAGTGACAACAGCAGCAGCAGAGAATCGCTTTATTTGGCTCTGTCACCTCAAAGACAGGTTTACAACAGCCTCTTTAACTGCACTGACATTACCTCCATGTTGTCATGGGTCTGATCAAACTGTTCAGAACAATCTGCATGATGTTGGACTTTGGGCTTGATGACAACCCAATTTGAGTAATTTCACTTACTGATTAACAAAGATGCAGAATGTAAAAATTGTGAGTATTTGTTCTTTTCAGTAACTGCGTTTCTTTTTTTTAAACAGTATACTTTCTCATTTTTATGAGTTCATTTCAAATGTGAGAATCATAAGTTATGACAAATAACTGGATTCTATAAATGAATAATGATATTAGTAATGGTTCCAGAAGAAACAACATATATATTACCATTAGTTGGTTGTGCAGCAACAGTAGTGATTTCAACAATGATATCCTGTTCAACACATCTGGGTTATAACTGGCATATAAAGAGGTTTGTTTTTATATTTCCATACTGGATATTTATGCTTTATTAAAAACAAGAACCCTTTTTCACGTCTTTGACCATATTGGGCATGCAGTTATGAATTTTATTGACCACATGACACTCGGTGATGTGATCAACATCACACCAACCGCCTTTATTTCCCAGGACTTCACCTCATACCCTTTTATGGCCTGATCAACCAGGGAGATAAGGTCATCAAAAAAAAAAAATTCCAGCTCCATTAGGGTTTTAAACCACAACTTACAGATCTGTAGGTGAGATGCTTACAAATACTTTTGATTAGTTAACATTGCATAGATTATGAATAAACAGTAGTAGATTGTAGGAGTATATATATATATATATAGTTACACTGATGTATAATTTTAATGTACTTTTAATAAACAATGATAATATGTCTGTGTCTGCCTGCCTGTCTGTCTGCCTGTCTGCCTGCCTGTCTGTTTGTCTGCCTGCCTGCCTGTCTGCCTGCCTGCCTGCCTGTCTGTCAGTTCAGTAATGGCTGTATTATTTTACCAGAAAAATTTGCGCCATCTTCTGCTGCTGGGGCAACGAACAGTGGTTCTCAATGGATAAAATAATGGGGTAAGGTGATGTAACAAAGGCACTCCTGTTGATGGCTTCGACTACACCCTGTGGAAACAAAATAAGAACATTTTCAGTTACTGGCTTGAACTGAGTAAACTGAATTAGACTATGGTTCAAATACACTGCAGAAAACATGTCAGGAATACTGGTTCTGCTGTTAGTGCTGCTACTACAATTACCAATCCTACTCCTCTTCTTCTTTCTTTTCCTCTTCCTTCCCCTGCTAGTCATCCTCTTCTTTTTTCTTCAAATTTTGTTCTTTTCCCTTCATCCTTAAAAGGATGGTTGACATGTTGTTTACAGCTAGGCTAGTATGGCTGTGTCATTTTGCCTAACACATCCAATTTTAGAAATCCTTAATCAGTCACATTTAATAACATGCTTGGGAGCAGTGGGTCTATTCTCCAGCTCCCTTCCAAACAGGTCCCTGTAACTTAGATGAGGAGCATAGTCTGTTTATAATGGTTCTGTCTTTGTATATTAAGTACTTATGGAAATGTATTGACTGGCACTCACAAAAGTTGATCAAAGAAATATAGATTAGAGAAGGTGTCTCTCACAATACACTTGTTCCTATAGTAGGGATTTGTCATAATTTGTAGGTGGTAGATTGTAATTATGGTGTGGTCACTAAAGCTTCCAATTTTATGTGTGTCTAGTGTGTCCTCTGATGTCTGTTTCCTTTAATATTTCTATAAGTGACAGTCAATACATATGAAGTTATTTCTCAAGCAACAGCAGTCACTTAATTAGCTCCCAAATAACTGATATTTGTAGGCATTATGTAGACATATCTTATTTTGCTTGATTAAAAAAAAAATCTAACAATAGTAAACCTACTGTAAATTAAAACAAACCCCATTGTAATCTTGGCTTAATCAAATGAACAGACTGCTAGTATGTCTAGTATTCACAGTCTGTCTATCTGTCGGTCCGTCCATCCATCTAGTCTGGTCTGTCTCCATCTCTCATATACACCTAGTCACCTACTCATAAATGCAAGCACAAAGCTATATAGTACACACTTCACAGCTGAATACAAAACATAGCTTAACTTAGAAGCAGTAAGCCACATATTTGGAGATTTGTTAATTGTTGGGTTATTTTTCCTCCATTTGGATTAAAATTAATACACTCACTCACTCACTCACTCATTCATTCATTCATTCATTTAATCATTCATTAAAAAACAATACTCACATGTGACTATTTAATCCTTACCTTGAAGGAGATTTTTGTGGTAAGGGTATGACCATGATAGATAATAGGTGAGCCATCTTCGCCGTCCCAGCAGTCAAGTTCAACACAGCGACAGCCCATTAACAAAACCTGTATGGACCAGGCAAACAGCAGATTGTGATGGAGATAAACTATATCTAAACATTTACGCTGTGTTAAAACAATCAATGAGTTAACTTTTGTAGTGAGGAAAAGAATGTGATGAAAAATTTAATTGAAAAAAAAAAAAAACAATGCCCCCCCCCCCCCCCCCCCTTTTCCCTCAAGATTGCAGTCCACATGATTAATATCTCAAGGATGAGAATCAAATAGGTAGAATCCCAGAAACCCATTTCAACCATTTAGCACAGCCTTTTTAATACTGGACTGTTTGTGATGGCACTTTGATAGCGCCTTAAGCATTGAATATGTGTATATGCTACTGTATTTGCTCAGACTGCAGTCTGTGTCAATGCACTCTCACAAAGGACAGTGAAGGATATTCTGTGTGGTTTTCACTGGCGCAGGGTCAGAGCAACTATGGGGTGTCCCACTTGCTATGAAGTTGGAATGCAATTACCTGAGGACCTGGTATGGCACAGTATAATTTATTTCTCCATCTCCCAGGGAATAAAAGGCCCTTAAAAAATGCCACATCCTATGCAGCATTTTCCTTGATTGACTGATTACACAGCTATGGTATGAGGTAGCTAGTCTCATAGCATCCGCTAGTTTCACAGCATCTGCCCTTTGTCACCTTTAATAATATACAGGGGTTATTATCTACAGTCATTTTATTCTTTACGTTCGAGTCCAGGCAATATAAATGCTCATTATCATCATGTAGCAGGTTCTTTGCAAAATGTCACTCCTATTAAAGTCTGCCTGAAAGATTTTGGCCTCTCGCCAGATTTTCCGCCTCATACACTTTCCTGACCAAAATGTCACTTATATCTTGCGCCTGTCTGCATGCTGGTCAGCTCCTGCCTCTCTTTCAAGGCACTATGTCTTCTGCTACTATTATTTCCAATCTTTCATGGTGCTTGACATGGCCAAAATATTTCACTTTTTGAGATAAGATGCTGTTTACTAACCTGTCTTCCTCGATACTGAGATCTTTTAGGATTTCAGTATTTCTTTTCTTCTCGGCCTATAGTATTCTGATAATATTTAAATTGTATTTCAGTTTAGAAGCCATTATTTGTTTTTCCAAATGACTGTGAGATACCCAATGACATACATCCATTTATTGCTATATGGAAGATGTATGACTTCACAATTTTTACCTTAATTTCCTTACTGGTTCTTAACCAGACTTTAATAATAAATACTAAGGTAGCCATTTAAAAAAAAAAATACATATTACAGCAATATACAGAGGTATTTTAACAGAAAAATATGTGTGCAACCAGAACAATTTTAGCTACAGGAAGATGTGAAAATGGAAAAATTAAGAAAACAAAATGTGTTGGGATTTATGTTTTTGTGATATTTACTTGGCCTAACTCCTCTGTAAAGTATGGCAAACGAGTTTGTATTTGTTGTTTCCAAATGGGTTCAACACAACATTTTATTTTATTTTGTAGAATCTGTTCAAACTGTGATGTATAGGATAAAAATTTAACTTTATTTGGAATTTAATAATTCCTAATAAATAATATGCATAGTTTCAAAAGAAAAAACATAGACAGGAGCAGCAAGCAAGTGACAGAGAAAGAGAAGGTTCCAAGAAAAAAAAAAAAAAAAAAAAAACAGAGATATAGTAGGTATGGTCTATTAAACTAAATTTACTCAGGGGTTCTTCTTCTTTTTCTTTACATCCTCTTCTGCCTCTTCAGATGTCAAGGGAACCACAAGGTCCTGATTCGTTTTCTTTTGGCTGCTTTGACCATAGATACATAGCAATACTGTAGAGTTTCTGTGATGTTATCTTCCCATCTTGTTCTTGGTCTACCTCTTGATCTACATCCTTCCCTTCTCCTCTTTTTGTATATGCCTTGTATGGTATAGCATCAGAATGTATTCTCTCCAAGTGAGCAAACCATTTGATTTGCTGTCTTTGTATGTAAGTTAGAATTGGTTCTGTGCCGACTTGATCTCATATGACCCATTCCTGATTTGATCTCTTTGGTTCTCCTACAGTCTTTCTCAGACACCTCATTTCCATGGTTACTAATTTCTATTTCTTTTGTTGTGACTGACCATGTCTGGCACTGACAGCATAAGGAGAGGGGGGGGGGGGCGCGGGGTAATACATATGCTTTGTTAGATATGTTCCTTTGTGCTGATTCGGATCACCTTATGCTATAAAAGAAGGGGCTAGCCCAGGGGTTAAACTGTTAAAAATGGGGATCGCCATGGGTCGGAGGCCCAAACTGAAACCCCAATGCGAAAGATCACTAATTCAATACAACACAGATGCACAGGCCACTTGCTAGGCCTCTGCAGGCGAAATCTGGCCCATAGGTCGCCAGATAAATAGCCCTGCTTTTGCTGGTGAAATCCACACTCATCATAATTCCCACTTTAATGATTAAAGTAAGAGACTTCTAGGTGATTCTGATCATGTCAAGAGAAGGGTGTAATTAAATGTATCCTATATCAGACACTGCCAAGGGGCAAGCAGTGACAGTTTCACTCCCCCCCCCCCCCCCCCCCTCACAACATACTCACAAACACTACACTGCCCTTTTTTTTTTGCTCTTTGTATTTTCCAATGAGCAGTAGAGGCATGTATTTTATCGACTCAGTATGTCATTCAAATCAATACTATCATCTTTTTTTTTTAAACCAACTGAAGCAAAAATTAACTAAAAAAAAACGTGGAAAGCCCACTAGCCATGAAGCTGCAAAGGAGAATGTGGTGAAAAACAGTCAGGAAAAAAACAAAAAACTTTCTGCATGCTTTGTCAGCCATAAACCGAAATACAGAGACCTTAAATTTCATGTTAGCAACTCATAAAAAGAAAGGATGTAATTTTTTTTTAATGCAATAACAGACCAAGTAAAGAAGCCATGTCAATAATAATTATAAAAAGAGAGGGAAAAAACTTTCATCATTATTCAGTCAAGAGGAATTATCCCACTACAGTTAGCCATTATGGAGGCAAATGATCTAATGATGACTGTTATGATCATTCCTAGCGGGGGAAAAAAAACATGTTTGTTGAAAATGAACATTTTTTAGACAATGCCAGGCAGGGAATCAAATGAATTAATTACGCTGCTAGTTTACCATTTTAATTACTCATCACCAACATCATTGTCAACATTATCATTATCCTCACCAGGTCTCAAAGTCTAAGTACAGGTCATGAATTTGTGTGATGATGTTCCATGTTCTGATCTACAGTCTCCTATTGTTAGCAACTATCTTCAGCTAATCTCCTATTGTAAGCAACTATCTTCAGCTAATCTCCTATTGTCAGCAACTATCTTCAGCTAATCTCCTATTGTCAGCAACTATCTTCAGCTTATCTCCTATTGTCAGCAACTATCTTCAGCTTATCTCCTATTGTCAGCAACTATCTTCAGCTTATCTCCTATTGTCAGCAACTAACTTCAGCTTATCTCCTATTGTCAGCAACTATCTTCAGCTCATCTCCTATTGTCAGCGACTATCTTCAGCTCATCTCCTATTGTCAGCGACTATCTTCAGCTCATCTCCTATTGTCAACGACTATCTTCAGCTCATCTCCTATTGTCAGCGACTATCTTCAGCTCATCTCCTATTGTCAGCGACTACCTTCAGCTCATCTCCTATTGTCAGCAACTATCTTCAGCTAATCTCCTATTGTCAGCAACTATCTTCAGCTAATCTCCTATTGTCAGCAACTATCTTCAGCTAATCTCCTATTGTCAGCAACTATCTTCAGCTAATCTCCTATTGTCAGCAACTATCTTCAGCTTATCTCCTATTGTCAGCAACTATCTTCAGCTTATCTCCTATTGTCAGCAACTATCTTCAGCTTATCTCCTATTGTCAGCAACTATCTTCAGCTAATCTCCTATTGTCAGCAACTATCTTCAGCTAATCTCCTATTGTCAGCAACTATCTTCAGCTTATCTCCTATTGTCAGCAACTATCTTCAGCTTTTCTCCTATTGTCAGCAACTATCTTCAGCTTATCTCCTATTGTCAGCAACTAACTTCAGCTTATCTCCTATTGTCAGCAACTATCTTCAGCTTATCTCCTATTGTCAGTGACTATCTTCAGCTCATCTCCTATTGTCAGCGACTATCTTCAGCTCATCTCCTATTGTCAACGACTATCTTCAGCTCATCTCCTATTGTCAGCGACTATCTTCAGCTCATCTCCTATTGTCAGCGACTATCTTCAGCTCATCTCCTATTGTCAGCGACTATCTTCAGCTCATCTCCTATTGTCAGCGACTATCTTCAGCTCATCTCCTATTGTCAGCGACTATCTTCAGCTCATCTCCTATTGTCAGCGACTATCTTCAGCTAATCTCCTATTGTCAGCAACTATCTTCAGCTAATCTCCTATTGTCAGCAACTAACTTCAGCTTATCTCCTATTGTCAGCAACTATCTTCAGCTAATCTCCTATTGTCAGCGACTATCTTCAGCTCATCTCCTATTGTCAGCGACTATCTTCAGCTCATCTCCTATTGTCAGCGACTATCTTCAGCTCATCTCCTATTGTCAGCGACTATCTTCAGCTCATCTCCTATTGTCAGCGACTATCTTCAGCTCATCTCCTATTGTCAGCAACTATCTTCAGCTTATCTCCTATTGTCAGCAACTATCTTCAGCTCATCTCCTATTGTCAGCGACTATCTTCAGCTCAGTATACGTTTGTGCATCACCAGCTTCTTTACTCATAACACTGTACTCAATTTTAATACCCTATCGGTTATCAAAGGGGTGGAAATAGCAGTTATCTTCATGCCAATTAATGTATTTCTGTCACTGATTTTGTTAAACAGCTGTTGTAATGATTTTTTTTTTTTACTCATCTTCTGTGATGACTTGATTCTCACTTTTACAAAAAAAAAATTAAATTTTTGGCTTCTTTGATTTCAAACTGGACACTTGTTCAGTAAGCTTCTATTGATGCTTTTTCTACTTAAAGAGTTTTGACTTACATAGGTGCCTCCAAGGCTGTAATGCCCCTGGCTGCCTTATCCTCTGTGGGATGTTTGTGCATTTGTTGATTTTATCGTGTTTCTTTATTACTGGAGGTATGGGCAGCTCAGGTAACTGAAATAGTTTGCACACTTTCTGTTGGCATCAATTTCTGAAAGTCTGAGTTTCTGTCTGTTTTAGCCACTGGGCACTTACTGAAGGGTGAACTCCCGAACAGTAGAGGCAAACTTCAGTATCACCGAGGACATGTTTCCCCTTCTGCTATTCAAGTAAATGAACTTGTTTATATAAGTGAGATACACAAATGCCACTGCATCCCCAGAATACTCACCTGACTGTACAGCTCAATAGAAGACTCCCCTTTCAGCTGGTGGCCTGTGAGGTATGTGTTATGTGATGAAGCAATGTAGTAATGTGGAAGAGGGTGGTCCATGTCCTGCAATACATAAATCATGATTAAGTAAAGTACTTGCAGTAAGTATTCACAGAGAGAAACAGTGCTGGATGACAGTGTGACTGACTGTACCATCCTCCTCTGACAGTTAAAAATTATGTCAGCTATTCCACTACTGTATACCTCTACATCTGCCTGCCTGCCTGCCTCTCATTTAACACAATTAAATTAACACAGGTTTTGATGACTTGGCAGTGTTAAATAAATACACTATGATAATACAAATATTTACAGATTGTTCAAATCCAAGATATGCCACACAAGAAGATGACATCATAAATACTTATGTAAGAGTTGGCAATTCCATACGACTAAGACCACTAAGATAAGAAGACAACAGAACTGCATGTGTAAGCATTAGTAATTCAATATCTAAACAAGACAAACAGAAAAAGTTGATAATTTTATGAGACTGTGTTGCTCCCAGAACAGTACTGAAGACAGATATAAGCTGTCTAGCATCAGAGAAATAATTTAAAAGGAGAGAAGAGGTCAAGAATACCTCTCAACAATAATGCAAGTCGGAGCAATGATTCCTTGCTGCCTGTCATATTTGACTGTTGTTATCTATTCAGGTGTATACTGCGGTAACAATTGAAGCTTGTGATACAAATAATTTATTTCATGTGAAATTCAAAATCAACCACTCTCAAAAGTAAATAGAGCAAGCACAGGTTCGCAGCCATCCAGATTTTTACAACAGGAAGAGGTGGTCTGATGAGAGGAAGCAAAATATGCCAGGCAAGAAATTGTGTAATCTATCATTTGTGTCTCATTCGTTTAGATCTTACAGGCATCATTGCTACAATGACGGTTGGATATAAGTAATCTCCACTGTGCATACTCTGCTGATACATTCTGGGCAGACTTTTGTTGTCCATCCTCTGTTAATATAATATCCTTTGTATCATATAGCCTTCTCATATAGCCCAATAAGAAAGAGACAAACACTGTTCTTTTGACACATTTTGAGACATTGGAGAACATTGTGACAACTGGAAAGATCAGTGGGAAAAGGGGTAGAGGCAGACCAAGAGAGATGATGGTGGATGGGCTGAAATGATGGCATGGAGGGTTATCATCAAGAGAACTGTTCCAGGCAACCAGGGATCGTGATCTGTGGAGAGGCATGAGCGCCTAAGCCAGTTGGCAGGGCACACGATGATGATGATCATATAGCCTACCTCTAAACTATTTGATTTGTTTCTGTTTTGTTTCATCAGCTTTTCTAGAACCTTTACAAAGGTTTTCAAATATTTCAAACAAATATAGTTTGTTTAAATATATCTCAATAAAATTGCTAATATTTTAAAATGCCCTGGATTAGCTAATCGCCAGAGTTACCTGTTAATTTTAAATCATGCTTACAAAAAAAAAAAAAAACATCAATGCAGAGATACAATAAAAGGAAGACACGCACCTCATCAAGGTAATGACTTTTCTCATAAGTGTGGGCATAATTGTTCTTGTCCATAAGCATGCGAGCAAAACCTTCAAAGGACATGAAACAGCGACTTCTCATGGCTGGATCAGGTTCAAATTTACGGACCAATTCTGCAATTTCTTCTTGATCTAAATGTTCCTCCTGTATTAGAAAAGAAATGCAATAACATATTGTATGAGACAAGAATACAGCACACGCACATAATAATATAATGCATAATATACAATATAATGTAATATAATATAATATAATATACAATACAATACATTACAATATATATAATATATCTTCTTCTTCTGCCTGAAAAAGCTAATGGATGTCGCCTAGTGCAGCAAAGCCTGGCATATGATATCACAGCATTTAGTTTTAGAATGGTGGTGGAGGCAGTCACTGCTGCCTTCCGTTGGATTGAGAGTCAGCTTACACACATGTCATAATTGTAACTGACTCACAGAGTATGTTGAGAGTATGCAGAGTGGCAAACATCCCTTCAGAGGTCCTGCGTAATTGGCATCCTTTGGATATTTTCTCCAGATCATGCTGGTGTGTTGGGAAAAAAGCAAGCAGATAGACTAGCCGGTTCTACACCATTTGATGGTGAATAGTATGACAAGCTAGATGTTGTGAGGGCCCAATGGGAGTGAGTGAACAGATCATTACGGTCTGAGGAGAACAGAGCTGCGGAAAGTTACCAGGATGCTCAGCACTCAAAAGAAAGGCTAGACTGATATACCATCAGACAGTTACTGGTGCCATTGGAATCAGAACTCTTTGCTTGATGCTAAAATTTGGGATGGAGCGCTTATGGGAGTGTCCTGAGTGCTGTAATGTCAACTCTCAATTCAACATCTTCTCCCTTTTATCTCCCAGTACAGCATTCACCCTCAATCGGCTTATGCCAAGCCCTTTGCAGACTTAATGTTTTTAAAATTGTGCAGCTACTGTTCTCTGTAGGATGAGGTAGTCAGTCTCATCAGCATTTTTATTATAAAATATTTTGTAGAATGTCATGTGCACTCATTGCAGTCATGTCTATTCACATCCCATAATTCTATTCATATCCCATAATTCCTGAACATATATATCACATTGTTTACTGACACCTTTCACTGTCATCACATATAGTTGTCAAGACCCCTCCCTCACTGTTTTTGCCTATCTCTCTTTTCTTAAATGTTTGAATTCCATTTCCAATATGGTGGCATGAGGCTGGGTTGTTGCTCAAAGGCTAAGTTTTTGCTTATTTTATATAGGACATTCTTCAATTACTGGTTCACAACATGGCGATTATACATGGCATGATTAGTCATTTTACGCTTGCAAAGCTATTTAGGAGAAGACTCGAGCACCTGTGAATCTATCAGAAGTCTGTCCTCACTAATCACTAGTCTTAAATGCCTCCATTTGACATAGCATGTTTCGGTTGTGCTCTTCCCATAATTCAGCTGAAAATCCTATTCAACTTACCTGGAAATTGACTAGGAAATCGTGGATCTCTAGTGGTGTGAGGTAGGAGCTGTGACTGGTGTCAACACCTGCACAGTTGGAGATAATACTGGACACTGCCAGGGCATCACAGATCTTATGCCTTTGCTGGCTTTCCAATTTGAGATCTTGAGGTGTTATTCTGGTGATTGAACCTGTGCAAAATAAACAAACAGGTTATTATTTTCTAACATGTACAATTGTTCTTATGAATTGCAAGGTGTAATTAGAGAAAAAGACAATGATGTTTAAATAGTAAGAAATTTGGAGAACTTACATCATTCTAATGGTAACAACTGGATGTGAATCTGGACTATTTCACATGAACAACAACAACAAAAAACAAACAAATAGGACTTTTTAAATTCAAAAATCTTGAACAGAAAAGTTCATTTTACAAAGAAAAGAAAAATACTACCATTCTATAACTAAAGAAAACTGCTTCGTAACAAGCATCATGACCCAGAAATTGAAATACTTTGATCATATGATCTATAAAAGACCAGAACATTATTGCATTTATCTGTCTGTAATTAAAACTGCACTTAAAAAGTTAACAGAAAAGAATATTGAAAACAATAAGAACTTATCTGTTGCATTTGCAGACAAGGAGAAGGCAGACAGAGCTGATAGACAAGTTTTATGGCAAGTAACGGCTCGATATGGAGAAAGCGAATAACTCGTCAAAGTGTGTGCAAGTTTATTTAAGGAATGTAGAAGTGTATTTAGAATAAATCAGGGATCATCTAAACCATTTACAGTAACATCTGGAGTAAGACAGGGATGCGTCTTATCACCACTACTGTTTATCACCTACAATGACAGTAAATGCAAGGGTGCCAAGCTCAGGAACAAAAATATTAGTAAAATAAACGAATTACTCTTTGCTAATGACCAGACATTGATAGCAGATAGAGCCATGAAATTGCAACAGCAGCCATGAATAAATAATGCAAAAATATTAACAATGAGAATCAACACTGAAAATACAGAAGTAATAATGTCAATAAGAAGAGAAAAGCATAAACTAAATAAAGCAGTAAAGACATTAAACAGGCATCTGAGTTTTAATTCCTGGGTACAACATTCACTGAAGATGGGAAAATGGATAAAGAAGTTAACATAAAATACAGTAAAGCAAACCAAGTATTAGGAAAGCTAGCCTCCCTCTTACAATCACAGTCAGCACAAAGAAACATCTCATACAAAGCATATTTATTCCCACCCTATCTACCAGTGCTAGACATGGTAACTCACACACACAAAAAAAAGGAAAAAATAAGAAATAACCATAACAGAAAATTAATAACCACAGACAGGCTGCATAAGTGACCAGAAGAGATAAAATCAGAAACGAGGTCATAAGAGAAAACTCGGCACAGAACCAATTCTAAATTACATACAAAGATAGCAGATCAAGTGGATTGCCCACTTACAGAATGCCTTGTGATGCCATACTATACAAGGCATACACCATAAGAGGGGAAGGACGTAGAGCCCAAGGTAGACCAAGAACAAGATGGAAAGATAACATCAGAGAAATTCTACAACAGTACATCGTGTCTATAGTTGAGTGACCAGAAGAACAAGAAGCAGAGCCTTAAAATGTTTCTTTACCCCTGAATCGGTCACAGATGAAGTGAAGAAGAAGATCAGTCTGCAATATACTTTGACTTACCAAGTGTGATCTATAGAAGATTGGGAACAATCATGGATGAACAGTGTGGATTGAAAGTTATCTTTAACAGATGAAGCTGAAAATGATGTGGTGCCAATTTTATGCGTGTGAGTCCACACCATAGCCACACTGCTTAGAAAATATAATTTAGGGATTGAGACCAGACCATTGTATTCATGAGCCAGGAAACAAACCATCACTAAACCACCCTGGTTACTGTGTGTATATTAGTCTAGATAAAACAAAATGCAAGAAGGAGCGGTTGACCGTCATAAAAATAGACATAAGATATCATGGACACCCTGTGCACGAAGGTACATGGGGCAAGGAGCCCAATGTGGCTTTCTGACCCATTTTGATGAGAGTGTTTTTTTTAGAATAACCAGTTACATGATGTTGATAATGAAAAAAAATCCAACATTTAGTACTTCACTGTCCATAGGCACTACAGTTAAGATTCTAAATTAACAACACATTCATACATAAGCAAACTTTAGAGACACACACATACATATGTTATCACTGGTAGGAGCTTGACTAGGAATGTCCACAGAAGCAGCTGCCTCTTCCACATGTGGCTTCTTGGTGGAAGACATTTGGTCAAACAAATCTTTGAGGTCTTTGCGGCATCTAAGACCAAACGACTTGAAGAGGTCAACAAAGTCCAAGAAGGACAGCTGTGTGGAATGTGTAATTGAGCTGGATTTGTCACAGCTGCGACAGCCCAAGGACATCCGGCGCCGACGAGACCGGTATCGACTTGTAAAGCTGAAGGTCAAGCTCCGAGGTCGGAATCCCAGCGTTGGGCTGCCGCGGGAAATCTGGTTCAAACTGGGGTCGCTGTTGTGTGACTTGTTCATCTCTGCGCGTACTTTGCGGAGAGGACTTGGGGTTCGTTTGGGTTTCCCAGAAGAAGATTTGCTGCTGTCTGTTGCCGACCCAGGGTGGGCCAGGCTGGTCCCCTTCACAGCGTCAACCTGCGAAAGACAATAGTTAATGATACACTTTGAGGCGGTCAGCGATGTAGAATGTCACACATGCAAATGAAATCACAAGACACACATAAATATTATTGTACAGAGCTATTCACACATGTGTTTGCTGAGTGATTGTATGAGCAAGATCAGGTTGGCGACGGCAGGCTCTGTACTCGGAGAGTGGATGGAGTCATTCAAAACTCCACTGAGCGTGGAGTTACCTACTTCGTCCCAGGCAGGTGGATATTGTTGGCAGTGAAAGAGCAGAAAGATTTGCCAGCTATGCCTTAAATTACAGATTGCCACCCTAAGAACATCAGGGGCGCACTGCGCGTACAAGAAGTCTTGTCAACCAGCATAGGACTGGCACTATCAACCGTGGGACACTGATGCATATGATAAAAGGGGAATCGAAACACCTATTGACGTGTGAAGATAACTAAACTCAAAACACACACACATGGGTGTTTTCATAGTTCAAACATCACTCACTCACTCACACACCACCCACACGCAAGCACATACACACACACACACACACACACACACACACAACAGAGAGACACAACTTCAAGGATTCGCAGCAATGCAGTCGAAGAAGCAGGACGTATATGTCCGAGTTCTGTGGATCTCAGCAAAAGATTAACCCTGGATGCCACAGTAAATAACAGCCGTATCGTGCTGGGTTGTTAATAGTCGTGTCTGCGTATGCGGAAATTATTAATACAAGGTAGGAAGTTGTGTATTCGCGTTTCTGTTGGATTTATCTAAAGTGATTACACTTTTCTTGCATGTCAGCATTTCTGCTGGATATAGGAAGTTGTAGACTCGTTATGGAGTTTTCAAGGTCAAGAGCATGATCCTATAGTTGTGGATTTATGTGAATCAAATCTTCTTAGAGAGCGGCGTCCGTGGCTTAGGCTTTGCGAGTCCCAATCGTATTTCCAACGTACCGCGATCGAAACCCACTGCTGGCTGCGTAGATTTTTATCATGGTATGGGGCATCGCAGGTCTAAAATGGGTACCAGGATGGCTGTTCTTGGGAAGCAAAGACGGCTAGCGTAATGCTCACCACATTCCCCACCTAGTGTTTATTTGTCTATAAAATATGGGATGCTCTTCCCATATGCCCGATGCGCCTAAGGCGTGAAAAAGGATATTGCCTTATTTTTTTTTTACTTTAATCTCCTCATAGAGCTAGTGTGAGAACAATAGGACTGGATTTTTTGGGGGTTGTTGTTGGATTTTGGCGAGTTCACTTTTCACTTATCATGTTTGTACACATCATGGGAATGGGGTATATGATAATACACCTATGGTGTACGGTCCTGTCAAGTTAAATAACATTTTGATTTCTTTAAGTTGATTGTTACTATTAATATTTGCTAAAACCTGTACACAAGTAGCAAATGCTGCATAGGATTGAAGGCAGGATTATCAAGAACTTTTATAGTGAAATCTGGTGTGCGTCAGTACTGTTAACTATCGCCACTTCTTTTTAAAACAAACATAGATACTATATGTAAGGAAACGAACTTTAATCATGAAGAAGATATTACAGAATTACTATTCGCCGACGACCAGGTACTCATTCCAGAAAGTACGGAATGCCTAAAAAACCACCTAAATCAAATTAATAACAAACAAACAAAAAGGGGAGGGGGGATATAATATGAGAATAAAAAATACGAAGACAGAGACGATAATGATAACACACAAGTAAATACCCTGGAGTTTCAAAGAAAGACAGAATACGTAATCACAATCAGACCAATGCTAGGAAAAAAAGCCAGCCTTACAGGTCATCAAAGAACAACAAATGAAATTGACTGGACACTTAACAAGAATACCTTGGTATTGTCTACCACAACGAGCCACGCTGAAACGTTACAACGGGTTTAGAGCGAGCGGAAGACCTCGGAAATATGGAGTGATGGCGTTAAGAACAAACAGCCTTAGAGAAATGAACATCAATCTTAATAGTGCTCTTGAGAGAACTCATCAACGAATGTTACATCTCCCCCGATACTTCGTTGAGGTACAAGGTGGAAGAGAATAAGAAGAAGAAGAAGAAGAAGAAAAAGAAGAAGAAGAAGACTGTTTCTGTTGCCCAGTTGTTCCTTATGATATTCTGGACGTTTCAATTTGTTCTCGCTGAACATTTTCCCACCGTTCATGGCGCAAAATCATACCTTTTTGTAATTCTAGACCTGCTTCTGGATTTTTGCTAATTTTCTTTCCATACTCTGTTGACTCTTTGGAATCCGAACTGATCGCCACACGCATCACTAAGGACTTGCCGTCCGCTTATCATGGGATGGGAAGCTATACAATTCGTGGTTTTGCAAGGCAATGTGTTTATTCTTGTTTTCCCCTCAATGGGCCCTAACGAAAAACTGGCATGACTGAAAAAGTATCGAATAAATGTATACCATGCTACAGAAGCTGCACTGAATGGAAAATCGATATTAAACTGTATCCATAAATAGTAATGGTATTTAAATGATCCTAATGACAGCATTAACCATCTAACAAGAAGGGACCAGGCCACCATCTTCAGACTTAGAACGCAACATACTCCACTCAATGGACACCTAAACAGAATACAGCCACAACACTCCCCAGAGTGCCAGCTATGTAACTACCCCTACGAAACTGTTGAACACCATCTCTTTGAGTGCCCAAAACTCAGTGAGACAAGAAGAACGCTACTCCCTCCGAGACCAGACAAGTGGAACACCTTGTACGGAGGAAAAGAACAGCTTGTGAAAACATGCAAATTCCACTACATGGCATTGGGCCAAAGGGCGAAAGCTCATGCGCCGCTGGATCGATAACAACAACAACAAATGAAGGGACCCAGGACAATGTGTTATCTTTGCAGTTAAAAACCTCCCACTTCGAATAAATGTGAGCAATTACTTGCTAAAGTGAAAGAGGCTATTGCGTGCTTCTACTATTGAAAAACATGGAGTCAGCATTAAATAAACTGTAGATAACTATGGGATAATGAAATAAAAATAAACGAAGACAAGATAATTTAATCTTCCGCTAAACGTATTTAGCATTGCTCGCTTATTTACTCCAATATTAAGTTAGGAAACTCGGGAGCAGAATTCAGTTGTTACTCATGCCAGTGTTCTCAATTTACAATCTTTCTTAGAAGGAGCTTCATCGGGCCATTTAACGAACGTCATAGCAGCCATGTGCCTTGGCAAGGGACCAGACTACCCAAGGACGAACAAGAATAAATAATTAGTCTTAAAAAACCCCAATAATATGGAACTTCTTTAGAAATTTTCCAACTGCTGTGAGCTTGTTTCCACCACATACAGGGTGAATTTTATAGAAAGTTATGTGTTAAGCAATTTCCATAGCGCAAATAATATCTGGCAAAACCAGCTGGCTGTACAAAAATCATGTCCTGTTTTTGGGATAAATATTTTCAAGGCTGGAATCGACATAGTTTAATGATAACCTCTTCGCCTTTATCGGGAAATGTGAATTTACAGAAAAAGCCGTCTTTATTGAAACATAAACAGTCGAATATAGAAGTCGCATGTAGATGAGAAAAACAGAGTCAATAAAAGAAAGAGAAAAGGAAAGGAGAAAACTGAATTGTCTAGTTACGTAATAAACAGACATAAAACTCTTACAAGAAGAATACATTCGATGAAAAATTCGAAGAGAAGTTATCAAGAGGTAAGCGGCAATACACGTGAGTAAGTAACGTATAGAGATTGGAAAAAAAAATAGTTCAGAGTATACAAGGGTGAGAGACTGTGTTAGAGATCTATGACAGCCAACATGTGTTGTGGAAACGACACTGACTTAGAGTGGGGAACGGGTGCATTACTGTACGGCATGGTACGTAGAAAGAAGAAAAGCAGACTGAACGTAACCACAGGAATTAGGAGAAACTGAGCACTCAGAAGCATGCGATAGGGAAACTGCCTAGGAACACATTCCTACTACATGTTCAGCTCAGACCGGTTGTGACGAGAATGATAATGATAAAAAATTATAATGATGACGATAAAAAGTAGCCAAGTAACGATCACATTGCCTCAAAGGCCTCTGCTATTCAATCAATTAGCCAGTATGTTTTTCTTTTAACAAAACGTCGCTCTCATCAAGGCAAGCCTGGAAGTCTCTTTTCCTAGTCAATTCTCCAGCTTACGGTGCTTTCACAGCCAATGCATCTTCAACAACCTGTATCTACCTTCGCGGTGGTCAACATCTGCCTCACTTTCCCGAACTGCATCTCCCCCCAATCACCGTTCTCACCAGACGACCATGGCGCTCATGTCCAATATAACCTCAGTTTCAGGAGATGATGCTGTTTACAAGCCAGTTTCCCTTCAGTCCAGTGCTTAAAGTTTCGTGTATATGAAAATGTTCACCAACTAGATATCTGCAAAGCAATAAAGCAAGGGCAGTGTCTACATTCATATATTTTATAATGATGTTGTCCCCATGTGGGATACAAGTTTTCGTTATTTGAAGCCCCACCCTGGCTTTTGCCGGGGGCCCTGAAAATAGCCGGGCCATAAATGTGGCCATAATGGCTTAAAGGGGTTTCTAGGATCTCTCTACGGATGATCCTCATCCGCATAGTGGCACTTTGTGTCATCGGGCGTTTATCGCTTGTGTGATGTCCTGGTGGGGTACAACAAACAA
Organism: Candidula unifasciata; assembly: GCA_905116865.2. Lineage (NCBI taxonomy): Eukaryota > Metazoa > Mollusca > Gastropoda > Stylommatophora > Geomitridae > Candidula > Candidula unifasciata. Next base: position 16,839 of record CAJHNH020002631.1, on the reverse strand, counting down.
GCAAGCATGTAATTTATGTGCAACATTTTTCACATGGATTTTTGTTGGGCTGGGGGGGGGGGGGGGGGGGGGGGGGGGGGGGGTTGAATAGGGTGGACATGGAATTAGATGAAATCAAGAGGGGTGAAGAAATATGAGAAATATGGGGACAACCACTGATAACAACAGTTATAAGACAAAGAAGATGACGTATTATTCATCACATCCTTAGAAGAAAGGAGCAGAAAATTATTAAATGGGAACTTACATGGAAAATAAAGGGATTGGGGAAGCGAGGATGTCCAAAGGAAACTCTAAAACGAACGTTGATAAGAGAGGCCAAAGGTGCTGGACTGGATTCCACCCATGACATCGAAGAGACTGCACAGGATTGAAAGGAATAAGGAATAGACTGCCATCCCTTTGTGACATGCAATGACACAACAGGTCAATGATGATGATGATAACTGTCGGCAGTACAACATATGCGCTGACACTTGATGTTGAAAATATTAAGATGTGGAGAAGGCTGACCGTCACATCAGTCAATCAGGCAATCATTATAATATGAACCACATATATTTAAAACAGGCCATGCGCCTTGCGTTGGTTTTGACAGTGGTATAAAGAAAGCTGATCGTCCAGAAAGCAATGGCAAACTACAAGACGCAAATTTGCCTAGAAAAATCACACAACAGCCAGCGGCTGTTGGGGTTGGTTCTGCAACGTCCTGTAAAGGATCCGCAACTAACCATATTCACAACTACACTTATTAAGCGCGTGCCTTTCAAAATCACACATATTCACATACAACAGTTTTCTACACATAATTAGACACGGTTTCCTCATGAGCATGGGAGATTCCAGACGGCGTCTTTATAAAGTATTAATAGATTGCAACAAACAGAAAAGATGCAGGCGAAGATGGCAACAAATATCGATCGAAGACCACATCCCATTGTTAACCCAGGAAGGATGTGATTGCATGGCAATTCTATGAAAGCTAACAATAAAGCATGCCGGGACTGTCATTGATAATTTCCTGTAATCACAGAAATGAAGGTGGCTTTGTAACATTGTTTCCTACTCAACAACTGGACAAAGGAATCTCAATGTGTATCGTCATTGCATCTTTTGCCATAACAACGCACACACACGTGTGCTCGCACTCACGCACGCCTGCATACACACACACACACACACACACACATACAGGGTCGGATTAACTACTAATCACGTGCTTTGGGCATAGCAAAGAGAGGGGTACCGCATACATTTTCGATAGCCTTTGAAATGAGTGTTTATTTTCTCGGCTGAAGTATATTAACAAAAATGTCATTAGAACAACAATGCGCCAAAGTAGGCTGGATGCCTTACGGCTACTAAAGGGTAGAAGCAGACGTGTCACATAACATACGCCTGCGGATCTGATCACAGACTTCTTCTTCTTCTTCTTTTTCTCTTCCACCTTGTACCTCGTCGAAGTGTCGAGGGGAGATGTATTGTTCGTTGATGAGCTCTGTCAAGAGCACTATTAAGACTGATGTTTATTTCTGTAAGGCTGTTCTTAATGCCATCACTCCACATGTTCCGAGGTCTTCCACTCGTTCTATACCCGTTGTAACGTTTTAGTGTGGCTCGCTGTGGCAGATAGTACCAGGGCATTCTTGTTAGGTGTCCAAACCACTTCATTTGTTGTACTTTGATGATCTGATCACAGACTTTGCCACTCAAAAACGTAGGAGAGAATGTTTCAGAAATGAATGAAGTGAAAGTATACAAAAATATAAATATTCCATCTTACCGTAAGTTTTGTTTATTTCTGACAAATATGATTTTTTAAAAATAGTTTATTATTGTTTTTATTTCGAATTTAATTTATGTGAAGGCACCAGTGCCATCTTAACACAAGGGCCAGCTGGCTACCTGCCACAGAACCCCATGCTAATCTGTGTATGTGAAGTGACCAGTTTACCTGTGATTCCATTTTCCCCCCTGCCCAGCTACTGTTTTGGCGTGTACATCTATCCGTGTTTGTGTGCGTGTGAACGTAGGTATTTGTTACGCATGGTTACAGGCAAACACACATACACGCGCGCGGGCACACACACACCCAGAAAGACACGGATTTATGCACAAGAAGAACAATGCACATTTGTTTGTGTGTGTATGTACACAGACACGTAGGCTCGCTCAGGCGTGCGAACACACACACACACACAGAAAATCCCGCTGCCAATGATGATAAAGACTAAGAGTAAAAACATTACTGACAACAATTCAGACTCTAATTACATAAATTCAACACGGCTTCGTAATACATGTAATATAAGAAGGGCAACCGCAAACCTATCTGGCCTGGTGGCGAAGAAACCGTCCATTTACTGAAGCATGAGGTGTGTTGCGTGTTTGCCAGTGTGAACTCAAAATTAGGTCAAACAATGAAAGAAACTACACAACTTGTATTTTGTAAACGTTGATTATGCAAACATAGTGTCAAAATGACTGATTACATAAAATGTTTTTGAATAACTTAAGTGTCTAACTTATGTGCAACAACGCCCATCTCGGCACAATTCACTTTCACATTCCTTCACATACAGGGGAGACACAAGGATGAGTGGTTATCGTTGTGAGAAGCCATTATGCTTCCTTTTCTGGCGGAATGTTTGGGCAATGCTGTCTCTAATTAGCGAAGGCCGTGGTTTGGGAAATCAGTGTTGATTGCTTATGCTTAATTATTAAGAATAAATGATGTTACCCTTTAATCTCACACCGTATACAACCGGTAGTATGTTTTCTTTCTCGCGTGGGTTGTCAAAGAATATATCATAAACATCAGAAAAAGACAAGTCAAAATTATTGTGGTCATGTTAAGAGAAAACGGAAACTGGAACGTGCCATGAGCACTGAAAATATGTGTAGGAGCAAAGAAGGAGGAAGACAACTTTAGAAGAGTTTCTTTCAGCCGTTAGTCTTGGCATGAAGGGGTGCCAGCAAAAATGCTAAAAAGATAGCAGTTTGTAAAGAGGCATTACTGTCCAAACCAGTCGGCAAGGCCCTTGATCTTGATGACGATGGCAAAGGACTAGAAGGGTGTGTAAAAATATGAGGACATTTACTGTACGTATCGAAATATGAGACCACACGCTGTACGTGTCGAATATACCATTTATCTCTCAAAATATGAGGACATATCTGTAGTTGTCAGAATATGAAGACATATCTTGTGTGTGTCAGAATATGAGGTCATATCTTGTGTGTGTCAAAACATGAAGTCATATCGTGTATGTCTCAAAATATGAGAACATATCTTTTAAGTGTCGAAGTCGAAATATGATGACGTATCTTGCAAGTGTAAAAATATGAGAATTAAGAAAAAACAAACTGCGTTTATTGCCTGTATTTACCTCATACAGAGGTGGCTCGCCGGGTGGCTATTACGCTGGGCTTTCTATTTGGGAGAACCAGGTTTGAATTTCTGGTTAGATGATGTGATAGAAGATCAGACAGACAGACAGACAGACAGACAGACAGACAGACAGACAGACAGACAGACAGACAGACAGACAGACAGACAGACAGACAGACAGACAGACAGACAGACAGACAGACAGACAGACAGACAGACAGACAGACAGACAGACAGACAGACAGACAGACAGACAGACAGACAGACAGACAGACAGACAGACAGACAGATACTTATAACCATATATATGCCGAACATACATAAACACATATATACACACTTACATTCATAAATACATAATCAAACATACATACATACGTATCTATGTACGTATACCCATAAGTATATACATACGAACGTACGTACGTACCTACCTACCTACGTACGTACCTACGTACGTACGTACCTACTTACCTGCATACCTACCTACCTTCGTATCTTCCTACGTACCTACCTACGTACCTACCTACCCACAAACATAACACACACACACACATACATACTCACATACATACTCACATACATACTCACATACATACATACACACACATACAAACAAACACACACACATACATATATATATACACACACACACGCACGCACGCAGACAGACAGACAGACAGACAGACAGACATGCAGATAGACAGACAGACAGACAGACACATATACATACACACACTCGCACGCATGCACGCACGCACACACACACACGCACGCAGAAAGGCAGGCAGGCAGACAGACAGACAGACAGACAGACAGACAGACAGACAGACAGACAGACAGACAGACACACAGACAGACACACAGCCAAAGACACGGGCAAGAAGTGGAAGGATGTATGTGCATGTTAGTGTGTGTGCCGAGAGAGCAAATACACATATGACGCCACAAAAATAGGAGGAAGCGGTCTGTATAAAGCAAATGCCTTCTCATGGGCTATACTATATTATTAACTGTTTAAAAGAGACACAGCTCAACATTGACAGTAGTGCAGACGTGGCCGGTGGCTGCGTTTTGACCTTTATGTAGTACAAATTCATTCCGGGATCAAATACATCGCACGTGTCCCTAAACAGATAAGTGAACACAAACCAGACAGTGAAATAAATGGCTTACTTCATTCTCGTCAGAATCAATACTCACACTTGATACATTGTACAACAACGACTTCTTTTTGCCTCATCCTCTTTCCCTCCTACAACAACTCTGTATATTATTATTCACAAACATCTCCCTGTTACCTTGCCACCCCTGCAGAGATTTCAAGTAATGAATATTTAAGGAGGATCTCGCAGGAACACAATAAAAACAGTATGGACGTCAAGGAGGTCAATGAGAGTAAAACTCGCGATATCAGAGCCCCAAATCCTTACTGCAGTTCTTAAAATAGAGAGCTTTCGTTGTAAAATTTGGTATACGGTAACCATTACGCTTGATTTTGTTTTCTGTTTAGATCAAAATAAATTGAATGTAAGTGATTTCAGGCAGCGGCTGGTCGAGTTGTCTGAAAGCCGGGTTGTCATAAGAGGACCTGAGTTTCATTTGGCAATCTGACCTTCAGTAGTTTGTCATTGTTTTCTGGACAGATCCACACTCATACCAGTGTCAACATGATCACAAAGCGCTTCCTTGTATAATCTGTAAAACCTCCAGGACCGAATTTAAAAGAAGAAGACGGGGAAGGTGGAGAAGAAAAAGCCGGTGGTGGTCTGACACAACAACCTTCCTTTTCAGTTTAGGAAGTAATGGAGAAAGTAATGTATACCCCAAGAGAATACTGTTGCGGTTAAGATTACAAGTCGGTAGACAGAATCATCGATCAGAGTATCAGCTGTTTGAGTACTTCGTGCTAATGGCAGACTGTTTTGAAGTACAGTAAAAAAAGAAGACATTATATCGTTGGCTTTATATAGAAAATTTTTGGCTGAGTAATAAGCAGCGAAAGGAAGATTCTGTCTTGCCCACACACAATCACGCACGCACACTTGTTCTCACAGGAAAAATGCATACGTGAATTACGTGTGTGTACCCGCGCTTAAGTGTGTGTACCCGCGCTTAAGTGTGTGTACCCGCGCTTACGTGTGTGTACCCGCGCTTACGCGTGTGTGTATGTGCGCGCTTGGTATAGGTTACGCATGCCAGGTGAAACCTCTTGTCTCTCAATCATTGGTCTCTTTCAATCTTCTTCTCTTTCTTCTGCTGCTGCTCCCTTCTCCTCCGGTTCTTCTTCTTCTTCTTCTTCTTCTTCTTCTTCTTCTTCTTCTTCTTCTTCTTCTTCTTCTTCTTCTTCTTCTTCTTCTTCTTCTTCTTCTTCGCGTTCATGTAAACTCCGACCGAAACTTCTAGTCGTTCGTCCACTTCTGGACTTTAGTCTTATTCCAGAACCTGTTTTGCGTGCACATCCGTTTTTTTTAAAACGCAGACTTTTAGTTCTTCGGGTCTGATACCATGCAGATGCACTTCGAAAAAAAAAAAAACGCAAAAAAAAGTTGGCGCGGGGGTGGGTGGGGGGGGGGGGGGGGGAGGGGTGTGGGCAGGCTCGGCCCTCTTATTATTTTTTAGGTGACGGAAGGCTCAAACAAGTCTAGGCAAAACTAATATTTTTTTAATTTTGATCTTTATTACTTGATTGAGTGGTGTGAATGGCAAGTAAATACAACAAAATATTTTAAGTGCATGAAAAAGTAAATAAGAGGACATACATGGAAACAGCCTTACCACCCCTTTTGTTCACCTCAAAATATGTATATTATTTCAATGTATATTCTCGGAGGGGGAGCGCTCAAGATGCCTTGGCAACCAGGTTCCTGCACCTATGAACTAAAGCAATGTTCTTCAACTTGTTTACCCATGCGGCCCACCAAAACATGGAATATTGTTTCGCGGTCCACATGACAGACAGCTACCCAAAGCCAGAAACAAAAATAATGTAGACATCAGTGTGTGTGCGTGCTTGCGTGTGCGTGCGTGCGTGCGATGAAATTAAATTATCATTTTTAGCAAAGGCGACATCAGCTGCTGCTTTTGAGTTCAAATATGCCCCAGAATGCTTCACCTGAAACTATTTTGTGCGGTTGAACGGAGTTTCGGTATTTGTACCTGGTTGCCTCTAACTCTTGAGCTGGTAATCTTACAGACTCAATCTCGGAAGAGGAAGACGACTTCCTACCTGCTCCGATGCATAGTAAGGAAGAAATGTTTGCCGCGGCCCGTAGGTTGAAGAACAGTGAACTACAGCACAGTGAATTAGTTAACAGAAGAATGGGACAAACGAAGCGCAACATTATACGCCATTAACTGAGTACCGAGAAGCGCGTAGTGAGTTGTCTTGAACTGAAACAGTTATAGAGCACATGACGAATGTAATGTAACCACTAAGTCTAGATGGTTACCATTTCCCCTCTGTTCGTAGATAGGTAGATTGAGGGTGTGATAGGGGGGGGGGGGGAGGGGACACGTCACCTTTACCCAGCATCCCCGAAGGGGGAGGTTTAGGTTATAACTGTGATTAGGTTCTGTGCGCCTTATAAAATGATTTAGCATTGCACGCAACCAAATGCCCTGTAAAGAACTCCTGTAGTGTTAACGTGATCAAAGGAAAGAGACTTAAATACTGTCCGGACCAGCGACGAAGTAGTCTACTGGCGAGCCAATAGACTTTTCGTCGCCGATATGACCCCTCTGTAGAATAAACGCTTTCATATACTGAAAGCCACGTCACATGTGGGCGTTCTCTTCCTTGCCACCTTTCCTCTCCTAGGACAACTACAGGTGATTATCGATACTTAATAAGGCAGAGTCGTGCTGGTTGAAGGAAAAATCTCACCATTGCTGGACATCGAATCTGGCCTTTGTCTTGGTAAGTAGCAAAGCAGTGACCAGTAGGTTACAGCGACGTAAATCTGTAAGCAACATTGTCACACTGTTTCTACGTGGTCTCACTGAACGAACCTGTATGATTCCATTGCCTCTCTCTCTCTATCTCTCTCTCTCCCTCTCTCTCTCTCTCTCTCTCTCTCTCTCTCTCTGTTTGTGTGTTCGGGCGCACGACCCGCAGTAATATACACACAGTAATGTTAATAAACAATAAACAATTTAGAAATTAAATTAAAAAACAACACCCTGAGACAAACAGAGGAATTTAAGTATTTGGGAGCAATCTTTACATCTGACGGAAAACTGGACAGAGAAATTAGCTCCAGATGTGCCAAAGCTAATCAAGTAATGGGTCAACTATCTCCCCTGTTGACACACAAGCATATACCTCGGAGTACTAAAGTGAATCTTATCAGAACTATTTTTTGGCCAACACTATGCTATCAATGCCAAACGTGGACACTTACATCCTCCAATGAACGTAAAATTGTGACAACAGAGATGAAATGCCTTAGAAGAGCTGCAAGAGTTTCAAGGAAAGACAGAATACGAAATCATGAAATCAGACGAATGCTAGGAATAAAGCCAGTCTTACAGGTCATCAAAGAACAACAAATGAAGTGGTTTGGACACCTAACAAGAATGCCCTGGTACTATCCACCACAGCGAGCCACACTAAAACGTTACAACGGGTATAGAGCGAGTGAAAGACCTCGAAAAATATGGAGTGATGGCATTAAGAACAGCCTTACAGAAATGAACACCAGTCTTAATAGTGCTCTTGACAGAGCTCATCAACGAACATTACATCTGCCCCCGACACTTCGATGAGGTACAAGATGGAAGAGAAGAAGAAAAAGAAGAATGTTAATAAAAACTGAAAACTTTGGAGAAATATATATATATATATATATATATATATATATATATATATATATATATATATATATATATATATATATATATATATATATATATATATATACATATATTTAAAAAAAAAACGGTATTAGTGAAAACAGAGAGATTCTAAGGCCCCTCCAGATTGGGAGGTCCTGAGATGTAGCTTAATCAGCTTATGTGTAAATCCTGGACTGAGTCCTACATAATAATGTAGATAAATGTGTAATGTTGTTGTTGTTTGTGCGTGTGTGTATGTGTGTGTGTGTGGGGGGGGGGGGGTGTGCGTTAAGGTGCATGTATGTGTGGACGGATGAGCGCAAGTATGTCAGTGCGATCATACGAGCGTACAGTTGAGAACATTGACATACCGCTGTCAAATACAGCTGCTTCAGTTCACCACACGAGCTGACAATAACTTTATATTCTCGGCATTCTCACAAAATCAACAAGTCTTGAAGGAAGTTGCCGGAAAGAGCCGTTACTCAGCATGACATTAATCGTGTCAGTAATGACAGTTAGAGGAAGTGATTACCAGACAGTTAACGAACGTAAATACACGGAACAGACAAACAAACAGGAAGAGCCATTGCGTCACGGAGTGAAAAGTTTTCGTCTCGTTTGTTGGGTGAGTGTGATGAAAGCACACTGGAATGTTTAATACTTGCATTTATTAAGGCACTGTTCAAATGGTTTATTTAACATCTATATGGTAATACTCCCTGATATATAAACTATGTGTATGGTATGGAAATGTGGGCCTCTTAATTCTAACATGCACTGACGTACGCTGACCTAATTATTATTATTGGTACAGCGCGCTGCCCGTGCAACACCTGTTGATACAGAATGTGACGATGGCTGCGCTTTAACACCTGCTAGTCGGCGTGTACTGTTTGTTTAATATATGTTCAAGCGCTCCTGGGTTCGGACACACGCGGATTTGATTACAACTGATCTTGGGCCTCCAGGTCGACTCAGACTACGAAAAGTACTGAGAACTCTCCTGCCAAGTAAACGTGTCGAGTGTGATTCTGCCCAAATCGTTCCATTGAATGATTCTTCTGCTTTTTTTTTTTCTTCTTCTTTTCTTTTTTTTTTTCTTTTTCTTTCTTCTTTTCTTTTTTTCTTTTTCTTTCTTTCTTCTTCTTTTTTTTTTCTTTTTCTTTCTTCTTCTTTTGCTTCTTTTCTTCTTCTTCTTCTTCTTCTTCTTCTTCTTTCTTCTTCTTCTTCTTCTTCTTCTTCTTCTTCTTTCCTTGTGCATTCTCAGCTGTTGGGTTCATTGAATCAGATATCACTCGCTTCCCCTCATCTCTGTGACTGGCCTGTTTTCCCAGGTGGTGACTCAAATTGTTGGTAGGTTAGCCTGGATATTATCACTGCACCGTTTTCTTGTTTTGCCTCCTGGTCTACGGTCATCCAACTTGTGTCCAGTTTTTGTCTCTCTGTCACTTCTCATTCTCTCTATACGTTCCATACATTCCAGCTAATTAGCCTCCATGATTAATGATTAGTGAGGCTATTATCACCGCACTCCGGACAGATATAAAGTTGCTCCGATCTCCTTCTCAGTAGCTTCACAAATGTAAAAAGTACTGACGACAAAAGTTCTGCATAATTAATTAAACACCTTGCGCTGTTAGGAAAATGTTTATTTCTTGCAGCTCTGCAATGCAACCCCGTGTCAATAATTTCTTAGGCGTCCATCTGCCCTTGTTTTAGATTAATTTTATTACCAGCTACATAAAAACAACGATACTACTACTACTGCTGCTGCGGTGGCTGCTAATATTACTACTACTGCTGCGGCGGCTACTGCTACTGCTACTACTATTTCTATTACTGCTACTGCTGCTACTGCTGCGGCGGCGGTTGCTACTACTACTGCTGCTGTGGCTTCTACTATAGCTTCTAATAATAATAATAATTTACACCCTGTTAACAACTATCACACCATCTTGTGTATTTTAACTTATTTACTGCGAGTATTTGATAAACTGATTCACGACCACACCGCTGACCACATAAAAAAAAAAAAACAACAACATACTTCTCCTTAGGCATCCAATCTTGAAGGAAGTTGTAGGAAAGCGCCTTTAGCCAGCCTTAGATTCAAAATGTCTTTAATGATACTCAGAGGAAGTGATTACCAGACAGTTAGCGGACGTGAATTCATTGAACAGACAAACAACAGGACGAGTTCTTGCGTCAAAGCGTGAAGAGTTCTTGCGTCACGGCGTGAAGAGTTCTCGTCTTATTTGTTGTGCGTGTATTGATGAAAACGCACACTGGTTCATCACTGCATTTATTGAAGCATCGTTGATGTACTTTATGAAACAGCATGATTTATATCATGTGATAAGAAAACGCACAGGGTTGTTTCACACTGTATTTATTCAAGCACCGTTGAAACACTTTATTAAATAACGCGATTTATTGCATGGCCTATACACAACAGGGTTGTGCAGTGGCTCTTCCGGGTGTTTTACATAATGTACTTTTTATAACATACAGCAACAGTTTGAATAGGTTAATGAACGTCATCACTGAACACACCAAGTTTCGCAATATCGTATTATTATTGTTCATGTGATTTTAAAACAAAAACATTAATGATGATGATGATGATAGTTACGGTGACCATAAGTTCCTATTTTCGTCGTAACAGTATCGTTCTTTCCGTATCGATACGTCAATTGTACCAGTTGACGTGTTTTATTTGTCAAAGTATCGTCGGGATGTTCTGTCTGCACCGCCCTAAAAAACAACGCTATCCCAGCTTAGAATGGACTCATGGTCACCCTAATAATAATTATTAAAAAAAAAAATTCATTATTATTATTATTAGGAAATGTTTTAGACATACACATTACAAATTAGACCTAAACAAAACAACGTTCAAAGCTAAACATTTATTATTACTGTCTGAGACATTGTGCGGTCTGGTAATAGAAGAATTACAGGGGTGGCGTTCGCGCAACCCTCTCACAACAATGCCAATGTCTGTCTGTGTGTCTACGAAATGAGTGACTGTTAAATGAAGAAGCCACATCATGTGTCGGGGCCACTGTAGTGAAGCTGCTAGACGCTCGCCGAGGGTTCGAAGCTTGTGGGTTCAGGCCCTAAAGAAGCCGCACTTTGTTTAAAAAAAATGACGTGGCTTCCAGGCCGAAACAGCCTTAAATGGGTACCAGATAAAGTCCTGGGAAGTAAAGGTGGCGTGCGTGATGCTGACCACATCACCAACAGAGTGCCGATTGGCCAGTCAAGGTCTAGGTTAATATGCTTGATGGCGTGGAAACAGGTCGTTTGCATCACTGGGCTAAACAACAGACGCTCTGTCTCCCTCAGTACATACCATACGGTGTTGGTGAGTGAGTGAGATTCAACCCAGCAAGGAAATCCTCCAAGCGATAAACACACGGTGACACAAAGTGCCACCGTGACGACGAAGATCACCTGGAAAGAGATCCCAGAAACCCTGTTCAGCCATTATGTTATATTAGCCCCCCCCCCCCTTTTTCCCCGACTACAGACGGGGTGAGTCTTTCAAAAAACGAAAAATTGCATCCCACGTTGAGATGACAGATAGATGTTGGTGCCGATCGGATTCTTTACCTGATGTTAACATAAGACTGCACTTTTATCCAACAAGTTTTTTCTACATCAGACATGTAGTAACAGATGGGAAGCTGAACTACTTTGGTCGTATCAAACGCCAAGACGGATTGGACACAATTATAGCCGAAGACATGGTATCAGGAAGGAGGGGCAGGGCCCGACAAACACGAAGATAGGCACAGGGTATAAGTGACTCCTTGAGTATGAAAGTACATGAGGCCAGAGACCGAGTTTCATTCACGCAGACCGTGGTGAGAGCGACGTTCTGCAAAGGACCTGCTATATGGTGAGATGAGTAACAGATGATAGCAGATGTGAAACAGACGTCAAGAAAAGGACAGGAACATCTAAAACTTTCTTCAGTAAGATGCAAAAACTATTTATAGCTAGGGAGATTAAAAAACACAATAAAAATGAGAATCGTCAAATCTTATGTACACTCAACCATGCCGTATGGTGGACAAACTTGGACGATGAACAGGCCACTGGAAAATCCAATTGAATCTATGGAAATGTGGATATACAAAAAAAAATGTGTCGTATTTCATGGAAACAAAACCAAATACAGAGGTTACGAAAGGACCGTGATTGAAAAGAGAATTGTTGAGAGAGAGAGAGAGAGAGAGAGAGAGAGAGAGAGAGAGAGAGAGAGAGAGAGAGAGAGAGAGAGAGAGAGAGAGAGAGAGAGAGAGAGAGAGAGAGAGAGAGAGAGAGAGAGAGAGAGAGAGAGTAAAAGACGACTGAAATATTTTGGCCACACTAAAAGATATATTACACTTTTTGAAAACCATTCTGAAGGGAAAGGTTGAGGACAATCGAACAAGAGGTAGACAACGTTACAAGTGGGAGGACAATATTAGGAGATGGACGAACAGCAGTCTGAGAGAGTGTCCTAACTTGCACATTCGTGGCGACTACATTAACCATGAAGCCTTAAAATCTCAGGCTTATGCACCACACCCTCCTCGCGAAAACCATACACCTCATCTCAAGTAGTAAACAGAAGAGGTACAGACAGTGTGTTTATTCTGTTATCTTTTACTATCGACCCGACCGCTTCGAGATACCACCTAACTGATTTTGTGTATTTGTGTAGTGTTGTTTGATTTGTATGTGCTGATGAAGGCTCCATAGCCGCAACGTTCAAGCTTTGTTTGTATTTGTTATATTGTGAAGCTTGTTAATATACTTTTCTTTCGGGTTTACACCTTTTTTTCTGTTATCGTGTCTTCGGCTGTCAAAGATAATTCTGAGATGTCTTCTTTGTTCGCCGTGACTGTACTAGAACAGATCTGATCAATCATTGGCTGGCACGCAGCATGACCTGGTCAGTTTCATCTGATTCTGTCCTGCTTGTAGTTTATTTACGGTGTTGAGTAGCGGCATCGACAAAACAGAAAACGTTGTTGGAAAGGGGCTGTCAGCCATCTTTAGACATTTTCTGCCAACTGGGCGGAGCAGACTTAAAGATCATAAACTAACAGGTGTTAAATTGAAAAATAAACAATGTTTAGTAATATGATCTGGCATAACAGCAGGGAGATTATTCTGCTGCTCAAAGAAATAGTTATAAACACTTAATTTTGTATTCTTTACAGGACGTTGCAAAACCGACCCCAACATTTTCTGCAGTTGGTGATTTAGCAATGTTAATAGACGGTAGGCGCTCCATAAAAATTTCAAATCAACGCAACGTCGAAGAAACAGACTGTTGATTAATTCTGTCTGAGCCGTATAAAGTTGTAAATCATAAGTGTCTTTGCAGGCTGTCCATATATATAAAGGAAAGAAGTCAATTAATTAGATGGGAATACAGTAACCAGTAACTGTTTCTGTTGAGTTAGCTACTTACTGATTTATTTCTTACCAAGTAATTAACAATGCGCCTATTTCTAACTACGTATAGTTAGTTGCGTATCCTTTACAGGACGTTGCAGAATCAACCCCAGCATGTTCGGCTGTTCTGGGTTTTCCTGGCACATTTTACTTTCAGTAATTTGCCACTGCTTTCTATACGGTCAGCTCTCGGTCTAAAAGAGCGCAAGACATCCGTCAGATGGGATCGAACACAGCACCCCGCATTACTTAGCGCGCTCGCAATGCTCAAGCCACAACTGCTTTCTTAATTATTTCTGTTTCATCCAACTGTTAACTTGATCTAGTATATTCAATTCCTGGGAAATAAAGGCGGCCGGCGTGATGATGACCACATCATCCACCGAATGCCGATTGCTCTATAAACTATATGACTAGCATTATATGCCTAATAAGCTTGAAGATGTGGACCAGGGTCATTTTGTGTAACTTTTTTCCCGATTGTGAATTGATTTCGAAACTTCTTAACTTAAAACAGGTTTATCTGAAAGTTGGCGTCTGTGGCTAAGGCGAATGCGCTTCGTAGTGACGGTTGTATACAAATGCCGTAATTGTAGCTGACTCACATAGCATGGTGAGAAAGGCGAAAACAGGCATGCTTCGTGCAGACTGGCAAGCATCACTTCAAAGGTCAGGGTAGTTAGCATCCTTTAGAAATTTTCTCCAGGTCATGCCGGTGTGTTTAGAAATGAGCAGGCAGATAGACTGGCTGGTTCTGCACAACTTGGTGGTGAACTGATGTATGACAAGCTAGATATTGTGAGGGCCGTTTGGGAACGAGTGAACAGTGCGGATGCGCAGAAAGATCATTACGTTCTGAGGTGAATGGCGCTGCGAGGAGTTACCAGGGAATGTGGCCAACGCTCAACACTCAGGGGAAGGATGAGAGGATACACAATCACATGGCTCCTGGTGCCATAAAAATTGGAACTCTTCGCTGGCTGCCGAAGATGGGGACATGGCACTCATGGGTGTGTCCGGACTGCTGTGATGCCGATTATCAATTCAACATTCAACATTTAGTGCCGGGTTCGATCCCTGCTGCGGAAGATTTGTCTTGCGTTGGTTTCGACAGTAGTACCGAGAGCTGACCGTTGAGAACGCAATGGCAAACTACTAAAGGAAAATTTGTCCAGAAAAACCACAACAGCCAATAGATGCTGCGGCTGGTTCTGCAAAGTCCTGTAAAGGACACGCAACTAACTTTTATTTTAAAATCTTTAAAAACAATGTTTACTAGTTTGATGTAACAACTGCTTAACGTCGAAGGAGTTAAAATAAGAACTGTCTGGGTTGTTGAAGATCAAGGAGACTTGCTGGCTGTGTTTAACCATTTTAATGTAGAACAAACTTAGAATTCATCTCCCCCTCTCTCTAGCCAGGATCCACAAACACAAACGGGTATCTTGCACAGACAGGCGCCTTTGTGCCACCATGCCTTCCCGACATTGAAAAGAAAACAGCAGTTTCCTGGAAAATATCTGCTTCTTCACAGAAACTCATGCGGATTACGCCTCATTCAGTTCTGAATTGAATATAAAAACGGAACAAGTTTAGCCAGTCCGTCTTGTGTGTGTGTGTGTGTGTGTGTGTGTGTGTATGTGTATGTGTGTGAGTGAGTGTGTGTGTGTGTGAGTGTGTATGTGTGTGTGTAATGATTAAGAAACGCATGGAAAGGTGTATGGTACAGAAAGAGCTACAAGTTAAAATTTAAGCTGTCTTCCTTCGCTACTGTGGAAAATAGTTTTTTTTTTCCTTGTTTGAGAACCGCTGCGTTAACGCTACGTTAGCCCGACCTGGTGACGTCAGCAGCAAATCCCCTCAACTGGAGCCGGTCGTGGACTGCCGCTACTCTCTTGGTAACTAATATATTTGGTTAAGACTATCAACAATGGGAAACATAATTAATAGGGGAGGGGGGGGAGAGTCTTTATGAGGAATTTGAACCCCTTACCTCGGAACCGTCATCCCAGTATAGGTGCTCCTTCCCCATTTCTTTGTTTTGTTTGGTGGTCAAGAGAATAGGAGCACGGCCTCCCTAACAAGCATGTCGTACAATGCAACTATTTAGAAGAGATTCCTTCACAGTTGGAGTGCATCTGCCTTAGAGGCGGGGAACTAACAGTCTGCATACAAATAAGCCAGATCAGAAAAACGTATATGCGTGCAAAAGTTAAGTTGTGGAACGAGACCAAAGTGAAAAGTGGACGAATAACCAGACTTTCCGCCAGAGTTTACAGCTGGTGAACGCTGAGAAGAAGGAACTGATAGACAAAAGGGCCTAGTTTGTCGACTATAGCTCTCAGTTAACGTTATATCTAGTTTGTCCTCTAATCTCCACTTTACTTCAGCTATACAAGTGCCAATCAATACATGCGAATTTATTTCTCACATATTTCTCAGGGCGTCTTCAGAAACCACCATTCCCATATCAGCACGATAATTATTGAATCTTCTTGGCTCTAATCGACTCCGTTCTCCGTCTACTTTAGTCATGACAATGGTAATCGAATCTTCTCATCAAAAGTTCCTCTCAAGTTTTATATTATCTCCTTGCTCGTACGCAGACAACCAAGTTAATGGCTCTAATAAAAGCGGTCTGTCTGACGCCCCCACCATCCCCCCTTCCAGCACCCCCTCCCCCCCTCTCACCCCAGCTCGCTATCTGGTGATGTTACCACAGCTGAGACTTCAAGAGTGGATTCCTGGATATTAACTCAACGTGACGAAATCTGGATACCTCATCAATTCCACGAAATTTATAACTAGTTTAATTTTTAAATATATACTCTCCGATTTGTCTCCGGGACACCATGGAGAGAGAGGGGGGGGGGGGGGCAGGTGTTAGACAAGGTGATATTCTCTCACCTTACTTATTCATCCTTACGATGAACACTGGGCCGGGGGTGCAGAGACTGGCCAGCGGATGCTACGGAGGTCGAAGTCCAACAGTTGATTCAAAACAATTCACGCCCATGTGATCTGATGATCTGATTATCTATACAAATGGTTCAGTTTTGAGAGGAAAGAGAAGTGCCTGGAGGTTCGTAGCGAAATCCAATGGAAAATCTTTAGTGCAAGTCAGCCTAGCTTACAACACCACAACACATCTAGCA
>CAJHNH020002630.1:75000-100485 GCA_905116865.2 Candidula unifasciata | reverse complement strand
TAGTCAATCAGTCAGTAAGTCAGTAAATCAGTCACACACACAGTCAATTAGTCATTCTGTCTTTAAAATGTATCCCCGTTCAGGTTATAGAAGGCCGCGCGAGCACAGTTCAGAAACTGGTACAGTGTGAAAGAACAGGACAGGTGTGGCATAATAAGGGCGCCTTATGCAAACTAGGTTTGAATTTGCATACACCTGCAGCAGGTGATCGGTGTACCTGTTGCCACATTTCCGTGCACAAACATTCAGGTCTATAGTACACTTGAAGCATTGTGTCAGGGAGTGACAAACAAGCAACAAGCCGTTCACAACTGGTAATGCTACCAGAACAATTTATTTAGCACCACGCGACTCCGATTTGATGGGAATCAACTTATCTTCTTAACTTCTATGGGTCGCGTTAGCGCAGTCGATAGGAGGCTCGCTTTCAAATCCAGCTGCTACTCGCTGCAGCCCACGGTCGGTGTTCGAAACCGGGCGGTTCCCGGGATTCACCCAGCCTCTAGGTAATGGGTACCAGAGTTAACACTCTGGGGTAAATGGAGGAACGTAGCTGTAGCTACGGAGTTGCGTGCGGATGGCGACACATGAGGAAAGTTTCTTATCAGCACTCCGTACTGGTTGCAGAGCACTTATAGTTTATAACCTGTGCTGAAAGAGATAACAACAAGGCATTATCACCGGGTGTCACAGTGAGTATTGGCTGAGCGGTAGGCGGTCAGTCTAGAAGTTGGGGTTTGAGTCCGCATCGAGTCAAATTGTGTTTAATTGATTCAGAGTTCACTCTCTCCGCGCTTCGGTGCGTTTCAAGCCCCTCATGTTGAGGAAAAAACTGAGTAGGTATACTGCACCTTAACAAACATGTCGTAGAAGGTGACTGGGTGAGGGTGTACTGAAACTGAATGTGTTAGGCAGAAAATAGCAGACATGGTAGATAGGCTGCAAACCATGTCACAGCATGCCAATGTTATTTTAAAGCGAACTTGAAAGAAAAAGAAGAAGAATGAGAAATAAGAAGAAAAACGAATGAGTAAAGAAGAAAAACAAGGAAAGAAGAAGAAGAAGAAGAAGAAGAAGAGTAGTAGTAGTAGTAGTAGTAGTAGTAGTAGTAGTAGTAGTGTTCTGTCTGCGACTTAATCAAACAAGTTTACTTTCAGTAGTTTGCCTCTGTTTTCTTCAAAGAATAGTCCAATATTGAGCAGGCAGCTGCTAAATCCCCGGTAACTGATTGAACCCGGGATGTCGAAATTATTCAGCCGCCCCCGTAGTCTCTAATCCTAAGATACCAACCTAAGGATAAAACAGTTTAAAAACATGCACAAGAATTTTATGGACACACTGTAAGCATTCTTTAAGTATGCTTGAATAGATTGTCCCACACAGTTCGCGGTATCAATATCCGGTCGTTATTAACTTGAGATAATTCACGCCTGCCATTTTGCAGGGGACATAAAAAGTGACAGAGGCGAACGTGCATTCTGGCACGTGCTTCGTGGCTTCTTCCTTCTGTGTTTTCTTATCTCTCTCCCGGAGAGCCCTATCTATCTGGAGCAGTGAGCTCTCTCTCTCTCTCTCTCTCTCTCTCTCTCTCTCTTCCTCTCTCCCTTTATCTCAAGAGGCTATTGTAAGAATTCTTGTGGAATAGTCTCTGTGTAGAGTTTGTTTTTTGGAAGTGTTGGTGGAGAAGTTGACGTGTTTGCTACCATAGAAGTGGTCCAGGTTCGATACTCACGGTGGGAGGATTCTAAACAGTACAGCTGGCAGCGATGTCTGTATAAGGTGAGAAACGTATAGGGTGAGAAACGTATAGGGTGAGAAACGTATACTGTAGAGAACTGGGGTGAAATAGGAGGAGGGGGAGTCAAAGATATAATAACGAAGAAAAATAGATAGATAGAGAGAGAGAGAGAGAGAGAGAGAGAGGAGAAGGAGTGGAAGAGGGAGATAGGGGAAGGGGAGAAGGAGTGAAAGAGAGGGACGGGGGAGAGGGAGTGGAAGATTGCGAGAAGAGAGAGGGAGAAAGGGAGTGAAAGAGAGAGAGGGGGCGGGTAAGGTGGAAGGAAGAAAAAAGAGAATTGTGAGATGGAGTGAAAGAAAGAGCGACGAGAGGGATAGGGGCAGGCGTGGGACATAGAGTGAGGGTAAAGGGGAAAGGGAGTGGAAGAGAGAAAAGGGAGAGAGGGGATAGAGGAAGGGAAGAGAGGGATGCAGGGAAAAGTGAGCGATTGAATGGGAGGGGTAGAGTGGGAGACAAAGGGAGGGAACAAAGTTGAGAGGGGGAGAAAGGGAGAGAGATAAGGGAAGGGGAGAGGAGGAATGCGAAAAGACAGAAAAAGAATGAAATGAAGAGCACAGAAAGTTAAACATAAACAATAAACAAAGTAGTAAAAACAAAGTGAAAAAAAAAAAATCAACAAAAAGAAATGAAGGTAATAAATAGGAAAAAATACGGGATTAGAAGGAGACATAAACAAAGCTGGAGAGAAAAATACAAATGGCAGCACTATTTAAACAAAAAAGACAATCGCAAAACGACAAGAATGATTAAGAAAGTGTGATTAAAATACTCATCAACAGATAGACATTATGAGAAAGCCATAATGCAAAACGAATGAAAGAGGGAATGTGTAAAACAGGATAAACAAGATAACTCAAAGAAAGACATCTGACGGAAATTAAGAACAAGCTTCTGTCTGCTTTAGGCAGATATCCTGGTTTCGGAAATCTGTTTAAAGCAGCTAAATTTCGGCTGTGACGTACCAGCTGGCATGTCTGCACTGTGTAGCATGTAGACGTGTGGGTCTTGGAATTTCGTTTGGTAACGTCACCAGCCAAAGACAGGGAGACAGGAATGGTTCGGAGATAAAGAGGCAGAATGTCAAACGCAATAGATTTGTCAAATTTTAGTTTTTATTTATTAATTGTCAGTGTTCTTCTTGTTCTTGTTCTTATTATTCTTCTTCATATGCTTCTATTTCTTCTTCTTCTTGTTCTTCTTCTTCTTCTTTTTCTTCTTCTTCTTCTTCTTTTCTTCTTCTTCTTCTTTTTCTTCTTCTTCTTCTTCTTCTTCTTCTTCTTCTTCTTCTTCTTCTTCTTCTTCTTCTTCTTCTTCTTCTTCTTCCTTTTCTTCATATGCTTCTTCTTCTTCTTCTTCTTCTTCTTCTTCTTCTTCTTCTTCTTCTTCTTCTTCTTCTTCTTCTTCTTCTTCTTCTTCTTCTACTTCTTCTTTATTCTGCTCTGCATCTTCTTGTTCTTTATATGCTTCTTTATCTTCTTCTTCTCTTCTTCTTCTTCCTCTCTTCTTCTTTTTTTTCTCCTTCTCCATCATCTTTTTCTGCATCTTCCTTTTCTTTTGCATCTGCTTCTGTTTCTTCTTTGTCTTCCTCTTCTTCTTCTTCTTTTTCTTCACCTTCTACTTTTCTTTTTCTTCTTATTCTTTATCTGGCGAATCTGTATTATCTCCTAATACATAACGATTTTTAGACTACAAGTACATACTAAATACAAAACAACTGTCACTACAAAACTCAGTGGGGAGAATGAAAATAATGCCTTCGAATAGAGCTAAACTTTTCTGCCTGAGACTTTGTCTTAGGAGATTTACTAACAGCCGATGTCTTCAATAAAAATCTGGCCTAGGAAGTGCCAATGTTATCCCAACAACAGTGCCTTCTGGCCGATGACTGACTGTTCTATCCCTAGACTGTATTAATATTCACAATGCAGTTTACAAGTCCTAATCTGTGACTGTATGCACGTCGCATTCAGAACCGCAGTACACTTAATGATGATTTCGTATTCCGTTGGAAACTAATTGAGTATCTCAAGGACAGGGTATTTTTTACGGGCTTCCGTTTTCCTGTCCTGAAGCGAAATATGCAGTCTTCAGAAGAACCAGGTCATGTACAGCAGATGGAAACGGAAGATGTAGAGTGTCCTTGACCGAATTCCGTCTACGAATGATTGACGCGTAATGGGGGAAAAGTAATAAATGGATTGCGGGAATCAATGAAAAACAGAGCTCGTCAGGATAGATTTAAGTTTCTGGGATTTGAAAGTAGCTAGACAGTTGAATTTTTTTTTTCTCCCTCGATTTCCTCTAGGATATTACCTAAACGGGTTAAAAATCAAATTCTTCTTCTTCTTCTTCTTCTTCTTCTTCTTCTTCTTCTTCTTCTTCTTCTTCTTCTTCTTCTTCTTCTTCTTCTTCTTCTTCTTCTTCTTCTTCTTCTTCTTCTTCTTCTTCTTCTTCTTTTTCTTCTTTTTCTAGTTCTTCTTCTTTGATTACCCATACAAATGTGGTAGACACTTGTGTTGTTTACAGCTAGGCTGTGATTTCTGTGCTTTTCGCCACAAAGCTCGTAGTACTCGCCTGTTACGACATGCCTGGTAATGAACAATGTGACATCTTTTACTTCCATGAAAAAAGGCGAGGAAAGGGGAAGGAGTAGACCACTCTATCAATGGATGCTTGACAAGGCGAACAGCTAAAGTATAGACTGTCAGATGCTAGTCTGATGTGGGTATGGGACATTTGGTATGATGATAGTGAATAATCTCAGTCTGCACCTAGTTAACATAGACATGAGCCGAAGTTTACTGCGACGGACGGATGACAAGGGGAACTCATGCTCCAATGAGTGTGTCGCTTACGAAGTCACGAGTATCGTAAGAACGCTGGACTGAACTGGTGGCTGTAATCAAACCAGCAGACAGCTAGTCCAGCAGTCGAGGTGAGAATTTTTCCAGACATGCGAATGTAAAGACGTTGTTGCAGTTCGACCATTAGATTTTAATATTGTGTTAGGTGCAGACTACAGTGACCGATAGGCTCTGTGACGATGTGTCGTTAGACCGTAGCAGTGCTCTTGTTTTTTTTTTTATCGCGTCCCAGAGATAAATTGTGTGTGTAGCTCGTTACTTGGGTAGCTGGTTAGGTATTATTGTCTGATATCAAAGGTTTGTTTGTTTTTGTTATTGTGGTTTGATCTGTTCTGGCTCACTTCGCCCGGCAATCAGCAGACGCTCTGTGGTCCTAGTGTTGAGTTCAGTATGGGAGGTAAGAGCTGTACAAAAATGGCGTGGGTTTGGACCCAGTACTATCCATGGGAACGTGATAGGAGTAAGAGGTCATTTGTAAAGCCCTCAGGTCCCGTGTTTCAGATAGGGGTACCCATGAGTTCTGAGGTTAACTGCGTTCTGTTTTATTGTTCTTTGCATTACAGATTTGTGTGTGCACCGTAGGTGTTTGAGTTTAATGTGTACAGAATAGATTTATCTGTCACGATCATACAAGACGAGCCATGTGCCGTTTTGGCCTCTGACATTCTACAACCAACTACTCAGTTTTAGCATAGACAAATGTACCGCGGAAACATATACAACTCTAGCGCTGAAACACAGACCAAATCTTCCAGTGAAAGCATGGACCAGACTACCAGACAAACTTACCATAAGGAAAACTTGGTCAGGTCTATAAGCGTAATCAAAAGTCAATATACCCGTGGAAGTATGGACAACTCGGGTAATGGAAACATATACCAGTTTATCAGTTGGTAGCATAGACACATGTACTGTCAAAAAATAGACAATCATGACGCTAAATTATGGACCAAATCGACCAGTAGAAGCACATGATTGCATGAATGAATCAAGAGTGGACATCCCTGCACTTTGGATATTCCCATACGTGCTCCGTCTCCTTCTTAAGTTGCCAACGAAGAGGTGACATGCTAATAGTTGCAGCTGCAAACTGATTAAAAGTCCGGCTCTGTTTCCGCCTCAGTGTTGAGCATCTTCCAGATATTCTGCTCACATCCGCTGAATTAGTCTGTCAATGTATGGGTAGTCAGTTGGTTCTGCTGCAGTGTCCACTTGACCCGAGAAAGCCTGTACTACATTCGCTTCATCACACAGTATCCCACCACCCTCTATGCATAGTAAACAAGACCACTTCCCACGTCTTCAGTCGTATCAGGCATATAGGGCTAGACCTACATTTTATACACCTATTGGAACTCTGTGAGTGATGTTGTGAACATTACCTTGGCCACCTTTACTTCTCAGTAGTGCCATAACTTCTCCCAGCAAAGATTGTGGATCTTGCTCAAGGGATCCACACATTGCAAGATAAGCTAAAGGGACCGGTGGGCGTCATTACACGCCCAATCTTATTTGTAACCCAGACGGGACTCAGTGTGCTTAGCATGACTGATGTCGTACGCAGAAGAAGAAGAACTTCTAAGGACTTAACACTTGTACCTATTTAAAGCTGGGGCCGATCTGGGAGCCGAGGTAATTTTTGAGAATGTCCGGCTTCGTCAGGACCTGAGCTCAGGACCTTCATTTCCGTAGGCGAGCGTCTAGCCGCTACACCACGGCGGTTCACTTCTGTGCATAGAGACACATAAAAATACTTTGGAAATATAACAATCTGATCATCAGAACAATAGACAATGTCACTGATCAAAGCAAAGATACGCCCACTGAAGCGCAACAGGGCTTTCCCTTCAATTGTTTTTGGATTTCAAGTATAAGCTTAATTTAAGCTTAACCGCTAATAGAGAAGTCTGTCGATGTCTTTGGCAAACCTCTACAGCCCAAAATAGAAGAGGGGTGACTAGGTAAGTCAGTAAGTTATAGGCTTAATAAGCTAAATTTTCAGGTCTCACAGGATGCACTAGCCTTAAAAAAATCACCCTCCCCACCCCCTCCTCGCCCAATTGCGATTTCTTTAAATCTATAATTGGGAGCCGCCCTGGTCTTGCGGCTAGACACTCCCCCGCGGGTCAAAAAGGCGTGGGTTTGCTTCCTGGTGATAGCCGGATTTTTTCAAAAATTACTGTGACCCCGAGGTCGATCCAGCCTTGAGTGGGCACCAGGTACGGTCCTGTGAAGTAAAGGCGGCCGGCGTGATTCTAAGCACATCACCCAACAAGTGCCGTTTGGTCTATAAAATATAGGTCTAGCCCTATATACCCAATAAACGCCTGAAAGGGCGTGGAAAAGGGTCCTGTACTTTTACTTTACTGTCAATAAATGTTTAAAGCAATGCTATTTTTAATACATTTACACATTTCCCCCGGTTCTATATTTTTAACGTCCCCCAAACACGAAATTCCCTTAAGAATTCCACAGGTGACCTGACAGTCCATTATTTCAAGGGGTGCAAGTGTGCTGTTGTCTGCTGCTGTTTGTGATGAAGTGTTCAAGTTGTCCGTATGGTAGGGGTTAGGCCATTAGGGTTCAGGTTAGGGTTGAGTTAGGGTTATGGTTTTCAGGGTTAGCTTAGTCTTAGCAAAACCGCAAAAAAATACAACCTGCACCAAACCATTTATTGGGCGGGTCTCCCGTGACGTAGTCGTGACGTCAGGGGTAAGTTAGAAATAAAGTATATCATTTTGGGGATATATCCCAGGCTTTTATTGATCTAACTCGTTAACATATTTGAATTTACTAAAATAATCAGCCTAATGTACACTAAATTAAGTCATGTTAGTCACTGATTTGTCAAACAATCTTCATAACTTCTTACAATCAAATTCAAAGGTTAGTATGCTTCCATTATCCATATATTCAAACGGCGTATATATTTTAATGTTTTTTTCTTCTTCTTCTTTGCGTTCACCAGCAGTAAACTCGGTTGGAAAGTTCTGGTTGTTCGTCCACTTCTGGACTACAGTCCGGTTCCAGAACTTGAGTGTTGCGTGTGCATCCTATTGACAGATCTGACACATTTGTATGCAAACTGTTGGATTAATTGCCTCTCAGGTAAATGCACTCCGACTTCAAAGTAAGCTCCCATTTAGTCGACTCTTACGACATGCTTTTGGGTAGGCAGTGGGTCTATTCTTGTTTTCTGAGATGAGCTGGTGAAATTGAATCAGTAGGAGCCACATAGCTTCATTTGGTATACGGCCTCATTTGTCTAAATCCCACCCTGCCTTCAATGAACCTCTAGCAACACCAGCCTTAACCGACATCACCCCATGTACAAACCACCGGGTGAGTGAATACACAAATCAGGTGTTGGCAGAGACAGAGTGCCAAATTTCATTTCACAGACTGTCAGTTGCCTCGAGGTTATTTCAACAATCAAATATTAAGCCACTGCGTTAAAACTAACTTGAACACTCATCTAACACTGCATTTCGCCACCCCACCATCAGGGCAGCCGAATTTCTGTGTGGAAATTGTACTATTGGAGGAAGGGGGTTTAGGGGGGGGGGGGACCCACCAAACCCCCACCGAAAGGTACCAAATCTGTAATTTGAAAGAACCCGTTAAAACGTCTTATTACAACACACACGCGCGCGCGCGCACACACACACACAAATAAAACTATTTTATTCATGAAAATTTTCTGTTTGTTAATTATATCATTGCTGTCTTCAAAAAAGGTACGATTTATTTGGTCTAAATATTCTTAAGCAGAGAGAAAATTGAAACGGCTGCAGAGGAATGAGGTAATGACAAAAGACAGCATAAACTGTGATGCTAATGAAAACTGATTTTCATCTCCACATCTTTCTTCTAAAGTTGCATACTATAATGTGTCTGCATTTTTTAAATATCAACACTGGGTGGTTAATCTGGAAACGAACCATCTGCCATTTGCTTGGACTGACACTCCTTTACTGACCTTTAAAAGTAAAACACATGCGCAATTGACCAGTCACGTCGAATGGTTCGTTGAATCAACACTTGAGTCATGTTTATTTTCAGTACAATCTCGATCACTCTTTTTTTGTAAAGATTCGTCATAAAACCAAAATACTGATGCACACTTTCTAAAACGTACCAAAACTACGAACATGGTACAAAAACTTGTTGTCCTTGGCAAGGAAATAGCACCAAATGTGTACGAAACTACCGAAATCGACAGCCCTGCCTACCAACGCTCCCCTCGATAACACAGCATCATTTTGCGGAGTCAGCACAAAAAAAGCACCTCTACACAAAAAATATGTGAGCGATCGATCCCTGGACCTTTGATGTGCAAATGTGCATTAGGAAATAGGATTAATGTTTTCCATGACTCGATCTTGCGTCATTCCTGACGCCTTGGGCTTTGTTAAATGTTGGATGAGCAAACAGGGACTTGTAAATGTGTCGCTACAAATACATACATTGGTTTGTCTTGCACTTGAGTGTCCCAGTTTCCGGCCACAAAGGTTAAATTTTGCACTTATCTGTACACGTGGGAAAAAAAAGTTAAAGATATTAAAATACAGTCATGCTACGAAATTTCTCTCTTCGTAACTTAATTCTACTTCTTCTTCTTCTCTTCCACCATTTACCTCAGCGAGGGGGGGGGGGGGGGGGGGGGGAGTGTAAGGTTCGTTTGTGCGCTTTCCCCAATGCATTGTTCAAGTTGGTGTTCATTTCTGTTAGGTTGCTATTGATGATGTCGCTCCATCTCTTGCGTGGTCTTCCCCTTGCTTTTTGTTAATTATATTTTTTCAGCGTGGCTTTCTGTGGCAGTTGGTACCGGGGCATTCTCGTCAGGTGGCTAAACCATCTTTTTTGTTGTTCTTTCATGAACTGTATTACTGGTTTCAGGCCTAGTCTTCTAATTTCTTCATTCTTGACTTTTTCTTCTCTTGTCACACCGGCAGCTCTTCTAAGACATATCGTCTCTGTTGTTACGACACTCCGCTAATAGTTGTAGTGCTGTCCATGTTTGGCACTGGTTGCACAATGTCGGCCAAAAACGGTTCTTATGATTAACATGATTGCTGCCAAAATAAATTGTTCAATCTTTTGATAAGTATTCTGGACAGATTTGAAGATGAAAACTCGCAGAGAACCCAAGAAATAATTTTTTTTTATCAGAAATTTCTCTTATTAAGATAAGAGTTCGATCAAGATATTTTGCCGGGGAACATACAAATTGTTCTCCACAACAGAAATTCGCCACATTCAGGATCGCATTAAGCGATCTTCACTGTGTATAATTCAGGGATATAGATATTCAGAAGTCTGGGTTGAATTTCATGGAAACAACGACAGTTAAATGCAGCAATCACTATCATCACAACCAGAAGTTTAATCGAAACCACCACAGTCACCGCCAACACAATCAACACCACCACCACCACCAGTGCCACTACCATTGCCACGAAACCAAGACCACGAGCATCCCCACCATCATCACCACCACAATCCACCATTACCACCATCACCACCACAATCATCACCACCACAATCCGCCATTACCACCATCACCACCACAATCATCACCATTACCACATCACCACCACAATCATCACCACCACCAACATCACCACCCCCATCCACCATTACCACCACCATCACCCCCGCCATCTACCATCACACCACTAACCACCATCACCACTACCGTCATCACTTCTATCACCACAAATAGCACTACTTCCACTTCCACCATAACGGTGGTTATGGTGGTAGTGGTGGTGAAAGTGATGGTGATGATGTAGGTGATTCACTCCTTGGGCAGTGTACAATGGATAGCCCGCAAATTAATGGAAGTATAACAGCAACAGAAGAACGAACAAGAGTCTGAACGTAGAACCAGCACGAGATAAAGTTAGAAATATATTGCAGCCAGCCATTATCGTGGATACGACACCCGGATGATTGAATATAATTTACCCAAGTACTGTCGAAATCAAGTTTCCTGTCTATTATTCAATACAACAAGGCACTAAAAGCTACAGTAAAGAAAGGTTTTAAGTGCCTTGATTTCCGTGATTCAATCCTTTCTATTTATATCTCCTTCAATATCCTGCTAGAATTGATAAGGACTTTATGCTATATTGACACGCGCCTTTTTCTTCTTTTCCCTTTAAACACCCTATTCTGTCCTCGGTGAATACATATGCAAATTTACCTTTCTCGTGGCTTCCTGTCCTGAGTCTAATCATGCGAATACAGAAGGTATGAACAAATACCGGGAAATCTTACAGACTTTTTCAAACGGCGGTTTAAAAGCTTTTAAACCTGACTTTTCTTTAACTTTTAAAATTACGCCTTAAAGTTAATGTTGAAATGGTACTTGCGTTTCTATGGTTCTTTAGCCGCTTGTCAACTGTTCGTGTGACTGCACTTAACTTTGTTTAATTTTATCAATGTCTTGTTTCAGAGTTGACGTGTTGCCTGTTGGCATATCTGCTCTTTATTGATATAAAGTGCTGTTGATTTGATGGACGACCATTGCAGTATTAGAGGTTGTATGTTAATATAGGTTCCAGTTTTGATTTGAGTATAGTTGTTTCCGCTCTATACATTCGGTCGTGTGGCGTTTGTTGCTACATGTATCCGTTGGCAAATATTATTCATTCATTCATTCATTCATTCATTCATTCATTCATTCATTCATTCATTCATTCATTCATTCATTTATTCATTAATTATCTAGCTGTGATGATTGTACGTCGTATGCTGCTTTAAGAGAATTTCTTTATTTTTATTCTCATATCTTGTCATCCCTTTGTGGGATGCAATTGCTCGTTATTTGAAGCCCTACTCTGGCTCTTGCCAGGGGCCCTAATATAGCCCGGCCATAAATATGGTCTAATGGCTGAACGCGGTTTCTGGGGCCACTCTACGGGTGATCCTCATCCACATGGTGGTTCTTTGTGTCATGGGGTTCTTCTTCTTCTTCTTCTTTTTCTTCTTCTTCTTCTTCTTCTTCTTCTTCTTCTTCTTCTTCTTCTTCTTCTTTTCTTCTTCTTCTTCTTCTTCTTCTTCTTCTTCTTCTTCTTCTTCTTCTTCTTCTTCTTCTTCTTCTTCTTCTTCTTCTTCTTCTTCTTCTTCTTCTTCTTCTTCTTCTTCTTCTTCTTCTTCTTCTTCTTCTTCTTCTTCTTCTTCTTCTTCTTTTTTTTCAGCCGTTGCTATTTAAATGATAATTCGCATGCTGTGAATTCTTTTTCTTCTTCTTCTTCTTCTTCTTCTTCTTCTTCTTCTTCTTCTTCTTCTTCTTCTTCTTCTTCTTCTTCTTCTTCTTCTTCTTCTTCTTCTTCTTCTTCTTCTTCTTCTTCTTCTTCTTCTTCTCTTACACATTGTACCTCATCTAAGTGTCGGGGGGGGGGGGGGGGGGGCCGCGAGAAAAGAAAAAAAGGGGGGGGGGGGGGAAGTTTCACTTTAGTACTCCGGGGTATCTGCCTGGGTGTCAACAGGGGAGATAGTTGCCGCATTACTTAATTAGCTTTGGTACATCTCGAGCTAATTTCTCTGTCCAGTTTTCGGTCGGATGTGAAAATTGCTCCCAAATACTTAAATTCCTCTGTCTGTATTAAGGTTTTGTTTTTTAATTTTATTTCTAAATTGTCTTTCTGTTTTCCTATCACCATTGTCTCTGTCTTCGTTGTGTTTATTTTCATATTATTTTCCTCCCCTTTATAACTAATTTGATTAAGGTGGTTATGTAGGCATTCCGTACTGTTTGCCATGAGTACCTACCTGGTCGTCAGCGAATAGTAATTCTGTAATATCTTTTTCATGATAAAAGTTTGTTTCCCTACATATCTATGTATGTTATAAAAAAAAAAAAAAGGGGGGGGGGGGGCGATAGTACACAGCCCTGACGTACACCAGAGTTCACTATAAAAAGTTCTTGACAACCCTGCCTTCGATCTTATGCAGCATTTACTACGTGTGTATAGGCTTTTGCAAATAATAATGAGATGATTGCTGATTCCCTTTTTCCCATACATTCCCACAACATATTCCTGTCGACTCTATCAAAGGCTTTTTCTTGGTCTACGAATGTCAACAAACATGTCTTATCATGTTCTATTGCTCTCTCTGATAGTTGTCTCAATGTATAAATTGGCATCTTTAAGCACGCAAATTAACGCTCAGACTTTGCCATCGCTGACTGAAATGTATAAACTCATACCCTTGGAGTGAGCTCAGGGAGGTCGCATTCCAAGAGGTCGCATTCCAAGAGGTCGCATTCCAAGAGGTCGCATTCCAAGAGGTCGCATTCCAGGAGGTCGTATTTATGTATGGCCAACTGGAGCACGGAAAAACGGTCTGCAGGAAATCCAAGGCTGTTCTATTAGGACATATGAAAACGCGACCGAAGATTTAAGTTGAGCTGAGTCAAGAAATGACATCACAGCACTCGGAACATTCCAATGCCTGCTCCGTCCTCATGTTCAGCAGCCAGCGCAGAGTTCCAGTACTGATGGTACCGGTCACAAACTGTTTAAAAGTCCGTCTTGCACTTCCTCTGAGTGTAGTGAGCCGGCTAGACCCTCTGGTTACACCCAGGTGCCTTATTCTCTCCAGGACATAATAATCTTCTTTCTCTACTGATTCCATTGTTTGTTCCCAAAGGGCCCTGACCACATATGCCTTGTCTTGTATCAGTTCACCACCCAGTGGTGCGGATCCAGCCAGTCTGTCTGCCTGTTCATTACCGACCATGCCGGCATAGCCTGGAGAAAAGATCCTAAGTATGCTCACGCAACCGAAGAATAACAGCATTGGTATAGACACTTGGAAGGGATCAGCTGCAGACATACTCCTGTCGAGGCAGACCGTGACAGATGGACTGACACACTTTGCAAGAGGCAAAACACAGTAAGATACTGGAGACTTATGAGAGAAGAGCGACGTCCGTGGCTTAGGCGTTCCCAGTCCGACTCGTAATTCCAACTTACCGCGATCGAAACCCACTTCTGCCTGCATGGATTAGTATCATGGTATGGGGCGTTGCAGGTTGACCCAGACTAAAATGAGTACCAGGCTGGATGTCATGGGGAAGTAAAGACGGCTGACGTAATGCTAACCTCATTACTCACTAGTGTCGATTGGTCTGTAAAAATATGGGATGGTTATCCCATATGCCCAATGCGCCCAAGGCGTGAAAAGGGATCTTTGCTTTCACTTTTTTTTTTTAAAGAGAAAAATCATCCTCAGTATATTAGACTTCTGACATTTTTATGTTGACTCTCAGGCAGAGAGACTGCCACTTCGACATTAGACTTTAGAGTCACACGGGGGAAGGGGGGGGGGCTGAGTGGTCTCTAGGTATGGTGTCCACCTCGAGTGCTGAAAGTCCCGGGTTCAAGCCCCGCTGAAGACTGAGATTTTTCACGTGGACTTCTAGTAATTTTCCCTGGTCTCTGGGTAGTGAGTTCTGAAATACCTTTGCAGTTGTAAATGGACCAGAGTGAGCTAACGGCGCTGCCCGGGCAACATTTTGATTTAAAAATCGATTCAAAGTATTTCAGGATCCTCGCCGGTGGAACGGAGTTCGTGCACTGCGCTGAGATTTTTCAGAATCAGACTTGAGTTAGTAGTAAAACGGAGCACTTATGGGTTACACCTGTGTGCCATGATATTGTTCCGTCAAACAAACATAAAAGTCCCAGCGGACGATTTTTTTTCAAAACCAGCAGCCTCGCTTCAAGGTTCCTATGGACTGACGGTTACTTTCTCCTTCTTCTTCGCGCGTTCACCAGCTGTACACTCTGGTGTAAAGTTCTGGTTGTTCGTCCACTTCTGGACTGCAGTCCTGCTCCATAACCTGAGTGTTGCATGTGCATCAGTTTTACAGTTCTGATTCAATTGAATGTAGACTGCTGGTTCCTTGCCTCTCAGGCAGATCCACTCCGACTTCAAAGGAAGCTCCCAAGTTAGTCGACTCATGCGACATGCTTTTGGGGAGGCAGTGGGTCTTTTCTTGTTTTCCCCACAATAGGGCCCTAGAACCCACATGGGGGGGGGGGGGGGGGTGTTACTTTCTACTTGCCACAGCTCACTAAACGGTCAAAACTCACACCAAAGCGGCTTGCTGCCAAACAGCATGTACTTGAATCGAAGGTGATATGTTGGAATTATGAAACTGTTTTTATACCTCATTAGACCCTGCGATTGAAATCCCCGTGAATTTCATATAATGCAGCAAGTCAAATCTCTAGCTGTCAAGATTTTCCCGCCTAAGACACCATCAAACAGAATTAAAATTCCCTAGCATTGATTTTTCCTTTGCTGATCTTTACCGGATATCCGCCCATGATTATCTGCAGTTAGGACCTTATCTGACCTATAGGAAGCAACTACCAATTAAGACATGGCTTCTTCTCTTGTTGTACTCAAGCACCATTTACCCACATTGATAGGCCCCAAAATCGGTACTTGACAGATTTGTCACAAACATTTCTTTTAAACCGGCCTCTATTGGTATCTCTTCCCTGGTCACGCCGGTATCTTAATTCGACAGGAAGTAGATAATTAACGCGGGCACCAGCGACCTTTCTCGAAAAGGTCAGGCTGGCATTTCAGACATGAAAGCGCGAAACAAGCGCGGTTATCACTCAGATACAGTGTGTGAATGTGTGTGTGGTGCCCTATGGTGTGGGTGTGGGTACGCGAGGTTAAAGTGGTATCAGGTTGGCCAAGTTACAGCCTACAATAGACAGACTATTGTTTGTGAAAACAGCTTCGGGGGTTGTTATCTTAATGTATTCTCAAGGTCGTATTTTTCTGTTATTGTATTGTGCTCGGTTTTTCTTAAGATATTTATCTTGTTTAGCTTGGCGGGAAAATTATACAAGCAACTTGACTTGAGCTAAGGTCAATTTTTGGGTTTTATATATTCTTTGTCGGAGGGGGGCTGCGTGGTCTAAATGCGTGGTATCCCCTCGAGTGTTAGAGGTTCCGGGTTAAACCCCCCCCCCCCGCCCGCCCCCGAAATGGCTGGGATTTTTTTTACATGGATTTAGACTTCTATTAATTGCCCCTAGTCTCTTGGTAGTGAGATCGGACGCCCGTGTGCATTGTTGCGCACGTAAAAAATCCCTTGGCAGTTGGAAATCGAAAAGAGTAAGCCTAACGGCGCTGCCAGGGCAAAAATGTGGAGTTAAAAATGTACCTAAAGTATTTCAGGATCCTCGCCGGTGCTACAGAGCCTTGCACTGTGCTGAGCTTCTTCTGACTCAGACGAGTTAGAAGTAGAAAGAAGCACTTATGGGTTACTACCCGCGTGCCATGATGTTGATCCGTTGTTCGAACCTTAATATATTTCGTCGTATTTTTTTTTTAAAATGCGTTCGTCTTTAAAAGAGCGGCTTCGCCCTAATTGGTTTAGTTTACAGCTGTACTGCGATATCTGCAACTTTCTGTCTGCTTCACCCGATTGCACAAAGGCTCTTACGGCATGCTTGTTTAAGTAAAGTGGGTCCATTCCAACTCCACCCGCCTCCCCCCGCAACACCGCACTGGACTCTGTAACAAACCCTGGGATTTGGGGATTCTACAAGGAAACACTATTGGCAAGACAGAACACTCGGCCTTCTTTTCTTCCCTTCTCAATCTCCCCCCCCCCCCACACACACACACATACACACACACAAACACACACACACACACACCCTTACTCAAACAAAATCAAACAATTTCTATACACAAGCACTCACGCAATCATGGAACCACACACACGCACATACACAAACAGAACCAAATGGCCACACACATGCACACACACAAACACACACACATACGCGGAACCACATACACTCCCATAAACACTCGTGGATGTATTTTGAAACTCCACCTTTCAGTGCGCACGTGCAGCTGTTTGGGACACTTGTCGATGGAACTAAAGTGATTTGTGCTTTGTGCGACGCTGTGAGCAAATGATATACCGCTTCGAGGATCGAGACGGAACCACATAAGACAAAATCAGTTTCAGTACTTATTACTTGATAACTTTAGGAAAAACAAAATAATAATTCGACCATTCCATGTTAAGTTGAGTTGAGTTGGGTTGAGTCAAGAATTGACATCATAAAACTCGGGGCATTGCCATGCATGCTCCGTCCTCATCGTCGGCAGCCAGCGCATTCCATGTACTGGGGACACACTTAATTGTACTGCGGTTTTGGTTTCTTTGTGGCAAGTTTAAAAGCTGAGTTTCCTCTGTGTGTTGCCAGAAGTGTTGCCACTATGGATGTTTTACATCCAAATTTAGATGTTTTCCATGCATTTTGATGGCGTTTTTGACGTTGAGATGCTAGATGTCTTTCTAGAGGTGTTTTAATTGGAGTGAATTTATCAAATCTAACCTAAGAAACAGGATGAAATTTGACTTCTTAAATGCTATCTTGACAATAAAATTTGGCCTGATAAGAGTAGGAAAAGGCTGTTCCACTTATCAGCTCCATAATTGTGTATTAAAAGAAAATGGAACAGCTAAAGCATACCAGAGTCATTTTGAATCCGAAGCTTCAACTTCATCATCCAAGCTATGTTTATCCTGTGATCTTGTGAGGCAGACTTCATTCAGTAAAGATAAGGACATGATTCTTTAAGGTGAGTCATATCAATTGCTATGTAATTTGTGACTCTTTCCATTTGGATGTTTTTTCCAGATGTTTTCCACGCAAATTTAGACATGTTTAGATATTTTTTGACTCCGTTTTGGATGTTTTTTGTCAAAGAAAAGTGGCAACACTAGTTGCCGGGGGTCTTTGGGAGCGGGGAGGGAGAGGAGAGGGTTAGGGAGAATAGACGCAATGCCCTCTACAAACATGTCGTAAAGGCGACTAAAATTATGCTTTAGAGTCGCAATGCATGCGCCTGAGAGTCGAAAGCCAACAGTCTGAGTGCAATGAAGTTAAATTTGTCTAACGGATGTGCACGCAACACGTATGCTCTAAAGCAAGGCTAAAGTTCAAAAGCGACGAACATGCAGAACTTTCCGCTGGAGTTTACAACCGGTAATTTCTCAGAAGAAGGAAAAAGAAGAATTGCATGTTGTCCATAGCTGTGTACCCTGTTTGTCTTTGGCTGTGTGTTTCTTGAATGTGGTCTTGTTTTCTTTTTATCAAGCTCAATGACTGTCTCTTTAATTGTCTCTGTCTGTTCGGTAAGAAGTGGCCTGTTCTTTTCTCTTATTTCACCCCCTCTTCCGGACACCGCGATTTCATGGGGAGTTCTCGGGAACGTCCAATAGTATGGAGGTGTAAAGGTGTGAAATAAACACCTAGTAGGACTAACTCATACCATAACACTCCCTTCCTCCCCCCTACCCCACTATACTGTTGGACTTTCCTTCGAACTCCTCACGAAATCTCAGAGTCGCCGATGTGAGGTGAAATAAATGAAAAGAGCCAAGTCGCCTTTAGGACTGTCTACCCCCCCCCCCCCCCCACACACACACACATATATACATATAACTATACTTACACAGGTTTCTTGCCGGATCAACCGAGCTCACGACTTCGAAGTGAGGCAGGACTGAAGAAGAGAGGCTTCACTATCGGTTGACTGCTGTTTGGCTGATACATTTTCTGGTTTCTATCTGAAGATGCATAAAGGAGAAAGAGGGTAGGAAGAGGAGTAGAAGTTTGAGCAGATGAAGCTGCAGCAGATCCTTCTGTCAGAAAGAAAACCTATATCAGAAAGCAGGTAGCCTTTATGAAAGCTATCGTGCAGTCCATTTCCTCTCGTGTACCAAACAGCTTTGTCTTCAGTGTGGTTGGAACAGGCCAGATTGCGTCTCTGTTGTCAGCATACAGTTGACAGTGTTGGAGCACATGCTCAGCATTTTCGGGTGCCACGCTGCAGGGACACGTCTCCGTGTTTCCTACACCGAAAAATGTGAACATATGTATGTCAAAATGATAGGGATAATGACGAAGAAGAAAGGGGGTGGAGGGTAGGATAAGACACATTAAAAAGAGCAAAAGAAGAAGAAGAAGAAGAAGAAGAAGAAGAAGAAGAAGAAGAAGAAGAAGAGAAGAAGAAGGAGGAGGAGGAGGAGGAGGACAAGAAGGAGGAGGAGAAGAAGACGAAGGAGGAGGAGGAGTAGGAGGAGAAGGACGAGAATAAAATGACGAAGAAGTAGAAATATGTGTAAACCCCAGTTACTTAAAAAAAAAATATCAGTAGCGTATTCCTTGTTCAAATAAATTAGACATGTCTGACTTAAGAAAATAACCTGGAAAAGTCACAGCTTCACATCCATCATATTATTTTTCCACTTTGGTAACTGACATTTGTTTTTCAGCGAAGCTATTGAATATTTTAATACTTCTTGACGTTTCTGTGAAACTTTGTCATCACATAGTCAGTTTTTGCGTGACTTTGTTCGGGTAAACATTATTGATTCCGTTTTTTCAAAGTACATTTACCAAACTGGATCGACCAACCCGGATCTACAATACAATACTTACTTGCATTGCTGAAAACACAGGAATATCTACCTACCTGCCTACTTGATAAATTAAAAAAGCGGCCGTCCCATCAGACTTTTGTGTGCCTGTGTGTGTGTGTGTAGGGTGTTTGCGTAAGGGTGTGCAAGTGAGTGTGTGTAATGTATGCATGTGTGAGAGATATAGTGATAGTTTGTCTGTGGTGTGGTGTTTTTGCGTGTGCTAGTTCTTCTTCTCTTCTTCTTTCGTTCGCTTGAAAAAAATTATCTATATCTGCAATGTTGTCTCTAGTATGAACTTCACTGTCTTTTGTAATTCACTTAGCGACCCGTGAAGTTTGACTTGCACCGATGTTTCTCTTAGTCAAAAGTTTTGCCTTGATATGTTGTACTTGGGATAGTCTTGGATGACGTGATCTGTTGCCTCGGGTGCCAATCCACAAGCCACATGGCGTGTGTTAGTGTGTGTTTGTGTGTGTGTGTGTTGAACGCACGTGTGTGTCGAAATTATGTCCTTCATCACCCAATAGAGCATAGGCCCTCAACCAATGTGAGTTAAACACTGTCACTCCAATCTTCCCCCTCATTTTCACCTCATTCTCCGATTCTCTATAAGGTATGTGCCGACACATCCGACTTCATCCAGCATTCGTTGACCGCATTCACTTCCCTGAAAGTTTTCAGCGACATGACGTAGCCTTATTTCTGTTTTGTCCTCTTATCTACAGGTGTTGGTCATAGAGATGCCATTCCGTGCAGGGCAACTGCATGTAGACTGATCGGTATTTGGAAAATACTTCACTTAGTGTACGTCGGCTTCCTTACTTACTTATTTGAAACACCCTTGGTGTTTTCCGCCGGATTTCACATCTGGTAATCCGGTAATCTGATAATGTTAGTTTCAGCGTCATAGCAAACGGGTCACCCTATAGTTGCTCCGCTCCTGTGCCAATGAAAAACA
This sequence comes from Candidula unifasciata, assembly GCA_905116865.2. Classification (NCBI taxonomy): domain Eukaryota; kingdom Metazoa; phylum Mollusca; class Gastropoda; order Stylommatophora; family Geomitridae; genus Candidula; species Candidula unifasciata. Next base: position 80,377 of record CAJHNH020002630.1, on the reverse strand, counting down.
CACAGAATATTTATTACAGTCCCTTGTGGAAAGATCGACAGACTGCTGTCTCAGCATATGGGCTAGCATACCCACGCATTAAAACCATACGGTAGCCATCAGAAGTACTAACCCAAACAGTCCGTTATTAGAAATGCAGTTCATCATGGATGGTAGCAGAAGTCAGCAACAGATTTCACATCTGTTACGTACGATGAGAGCATGCATCTTTCCTGTAGCAACACACGGATGTGAGTCGTGGACTATCTCCCATCTTCCCTGTAGCAACATACGGATGTGAGTCGACTATCTCCCATCTTCCCTGTAGCAACATAAGGATGTGAGTCGTGGACTATCTCCCAGTCCTTTAGAACGACAGTATGGTATTTTGAGATGAAATGTTATAAATTCTCAGAATAACCTGGACTAAGAAGAGAAGAAATACTGACATTTTAACAGATCTGAACATGAAAGAAGATAAGCTAATAAACCGCATTTTGTCTCGGAAGACGAAATAATTTGGTCATATCAAGGGTCATGGCGGACTGGAGAAAATAATAGCAGAAAGCACTGTACCAGGAAAGAGGGGCAGGGGCCGACCGACACGATGATGGGCCCAGGATATAAGTGACTCCCTGAATATGAAAGTGCATGAGACGGGAGAGTTGGCGGAGACCGAGTTCCCGTCAGGCAGACCGTGATGAGAGCGACGTTGTGTAAAGGAGGGGGCAGGGGCCGACCGACACGATGATGGGCACATGACTGAATATGAAAAGTGCATGAGACGATGAGCTGGCCCTGTCAGGCAGACTGTGCCGTAAAGGCCTACTGATCCGAAATTTTGGGGTTCAAATCAGCATTGAAAGGAATTTTTTCCTCTCCAAATTTGATCTTGGCTGCCAGGCAGACCCAGTCAGAAGTGGGTCCTAGCTAAGAGGTATAGGTCGCTTATGTTGACCACATCACCCACTATGTGCCGATTTTTCTATAAAAGAACTGAGTTAAGCATCGTAATCCAGGGGTCTTTAATTTTATAGGGTGTTGGTAAAGTTTTGCTACACTTTGTATGCAGAAAAAAATTTGCTTAGAGTGCAACATTTTACTTCAGCAGAACACAGCCATTCACTGCAGATTGCTTTAATGATGGACTGTGGAGCTCCTTTTTTTAATGACGTCATGTACTTCGTTTCGCAAATGTATTCTCCGTACAAAGTGTAGTTAAACTTTAAAAACGCCCGGTATTTTTGTTTATTAATGTTTAAAATTTTAATTAAATTTTACATCAACGTACCGCGATCGAAACCCACTGCTGGCTGCGTGGATTTTTATTATGCTTTGGGTCGTCACAGGTCGACCCTGCCTAAAATGAGTACCAGGATGTATGTCCTGGGGAGGTAAAGACGGTCGATGTAATGCTGACCACATTACCCACCTAGTGCCGATGGTCTGTAAAAATATGGGTGCTTTTCCCTTACACCCGATACGCCTAAAGGCTTGAAAAGGGATCTTGACTTTACTTTTATTTTACAGGCATACGATGACTAATAAGGCCCGAAAATCTTGCAAACATTTGTCTTATTTGGACAGACGTGTCACTCTGGCAGCGCCTTCATTATCTGCCTATTCTTCAGGACGTCTTAATTTGCTCTGTATTTTTCTATGACAAATCAAAATGCCGTGAGAAATCGCACATGAAATGCATGTGACATTTTCCCTCAGCGGTTCACGGGTCTCCTGGAAAACGATGTGCTTGTTACTGGCTTCCCCGTTGTTATTTTGTATTTGAGGAGGGAGGGGGATGCAGTGTAGTAGTTAGGGGGTGGGGGTGGTATAGGCGGAGTTCTGAGTGGGGGAAGGGGGGGGGGGCAATACTCAGAGCTAAAGGAGAAATCGTAGTGGTATAGTGGCTAGACTCTCGCCTGCTGATCGGAAGGTTTTGGGTTCGGGTCCTCACGGAGCCGGACGTTATCAGAAAAAGAACCTTGAGTGGGCCGCAGGCGCAGTTCTGGGAGGTAAAGGCGCCGGCGTGATGTTTACCACATCACCCACCGGTAGCGATTGGTATAGAACAGGGCTATTCAGCTGGCGGCCTGCTAGCCAGATCTGGCCCGCGGAGGAAAAACGAGTGGCCCAGGGACCACCACTGACTATTAAGATAATGGTCTTTCTGTGCTGGGACTAAGACCCCTGGCCCGTGACGATCCCTAGTTTCACAGTTGTGGCCCCTGAGTAAACTCAGATGAGCAACCCTGGTGTAGAAAAATAAACGTCTAGCCCTATATGCCCAATACACATCAAGGCGTTCTGAAAGAGTCTCTATATTTGACGCTGGAAAGATGCCAAATAACCCAACTACCACGTAAGGTAGCAGAGTTTGAAAATCTGAGAACAATAACCGGAAAAGAGGAATAGGAGAAAAGTAATTGAAGAAGGGGAAGCGGTTGAGAATGCAAGAAGGGAAAAAAATGAAGAAATAAAAAAGAGAAAAGAACGTAAATAGAGATAATTATAAAAAAGGAAGGGATGGGAGGGAAGGGGGGGGGGGGGGGGGGTTCAGGGAGAAGGAAAGAGGCAGTGAAGAAAAGAATGAGGCCAAGGAAAAGTGGGAAGGAGGAGATACGGGAAGAGGAATTAGGGGAAAAGGAAGTGCGAGCGTGTAAGCAGAGGAAGAGAAAGTGGGGAAGAGGAAGTGCGTATAGGGGAGTAGGCGAAGAGGAAGAAGAGAAATTAGGAAAAGAGGAAGTAAGGAAAGTGGAAGCAGGGGAAGAGGAAGCGGGGAAAGAGGAATAGGGAAAGTAGAAGTAGGGAAAAAGAAAAAAAAAGGACAGAGGAAATAAGGGAACAGGAAGTAGGGAAGAGGAAGTAGGGGAAGACGATGTAGGGGAAAAGAAAGTGAGAGAAGAGGAAGTAAAGGAAGAGGAAGTAAGGAAATAGGAAAAAACGTGGAGAAAGGAAAGCGGTGATGAAGAAGTCTTCTTCTTGTTCTTGTTCTTCTTTTCTTCTTCTTCTTCTTCTTCTTCTTTTTCTTCTTCTTCTTCTTCTTCTTCTTTTTCTTCTTCTTCTTCTTCTTCTTCTTCTTCTTCTTCTTCTTCTTCTTCTTCTTCTTCTTCTTCTTCTTCTTCTTCTTCTTCTTCTTCTTCTTCTTCTTCTTCTTCTTCTACTTCTTCTTCTTTATCTGTTCGCTCCATCTCTTCCGTGGTCTCTTCTTGCTCTATGTTCATTATATTTTTTTACCGTGGCTGTCTGTGGCAGTTGGTTCCAGGACATCTCATTTGTTGTTCTTTAAGATTTGTATGACTGGTTTCAGGTGCAGTCTTCTTCAAATTCCTTTATTCCTGATTTGATCTCTTCTTGTCACACCGGCAGCTCTCCTAAGACATCTCATCTCTGTTGTTACCACCTTACGGACATTACTTGTAGTAAGGGTCAATGCTTGACACTTGTAGCACAATTTCGGCCAAAAAACCGTTCTTATGAGGTTTTCTTTGGTCTACAGAGTTATCTTTCTATGCGTCAGAAGCTGTGTTAATTGTTCCATAGCCTGATTTTCTTTCGCACATCACATATTGATTTCTCTATAAATTCTTCCATCTGTGAAGAAATAAAGGATAGAAAGGCTTGAAAGGGAAATTGGAATAGGGAAATTGGAATAGGGAAAGTGAACAAGATGAAGTAAAGAAAAATATGCAGAAGCTGAAGAAAAGAAGGAAAAGAAGGAGAACAAAAAGGAACAGAAAAGCGGATTCGGGTGAGCAATGAAGTGAGGATGTGGGCGAAAAAGACGCGGAAAAGATTACTTCAGTTTTTTAAAAAAAATACAAAAATTGAAGGAACAAAACCAGGACACTGGCTTATGAGGGAGAGAAATGTCGAAAGACTGTCACGAAGGCACAATTCTGGACACATTACTGGTTAATGATGTCAGTCACCAGCTGATTGTTTTTCTTTTTTCCAAAACTTTCATTTGTGTGCTGTTTTGCAATATTGCAGTTTTGCATATTTACACGAAACCCCGCCATTTATTGCCCGCGCGCGCACACACACACACACGCGCGGACATTGAAGAAGGTGGGTATGCTGTAATTTGCTGCTGATTTTCACGCAAGCATCTTTCGTTATGGAATTCTTCTTCTTCTTCTTCTTTTTCTTCTTCTTAAAGTCCATGCCATGTGTCTTTGGTAGTTAAGTTTAACCACAACCTTCTGTCTCTTATTCTTTCAGTCAACTCTAACACAGTTAACCCTCCATGCCATGTTGTCAGAAAGTCCAGCATATTTTCTCTGTGTCCCTCTGCCTCTTCTCCCCTCCAGCTTTCCTAATGTCACGATATACACCAGTTTTCTCCTTCTCATGACACGACAAAAGAGTGTAGATTGTCTCTTTATTACTGAATTACAAACCACCTTTAACACAAAAGCCAAAGTATGATGTGAATGATAAAGGTTAAAAGGTTAAGATTTAAGGGTATAAGTGAAATGGTTTGCCCACTTAGAGAGAATGCCTTGTGGCACCATACTATACAAAGCATACATGGAAAGAGAAGAAGGACGTAGAGCACGAGGTAGACCAAGAACAAGATGGAAAGATAACATCAGAGAAACTCTACAACAGCACGATGTGCCTATGGTCGACGCACCCAGAAGAGCTAGAGACAGAACCTTATATCTCCCTCGACACCCACAGCGGTAAAAGAGGAAGTGAAGAAGAAGAAGAAGAAGAATAAGTATCCTCTTCACTGCATTGACTTGCATTCCGTATGGCTCTATTTCTCTCCGCAGAACAGCTGTCTGCCGAGAGCGTCAGACACAGCACGAACTGCGCAGCTCTAGTGATGATCCCCCAGAGTCTCCGTAAACATTGCTGGCATTAAGTGAACTACATCGCCATGAAACTAGCCCACAACTGTCAGAGCGCAAGGCAAAAGATGCCAGGTGTCAATACGTAACCCATTTGAACCTAGGACTATCAGACTGCAGGTGGATACACCTTGATGTTGCAGTGTTCTCGATTAATCCGGTGCGGGCAAAGTAAAGGTGGGCGACTACAAACATAACGAAATCATGGAAGTGTAACCTGTCTATTGTGTCCAACTAGAGGCAGACCAGTTTGCCCTTTCCAATGATTGTGTAATGAATACTGGCAGTAGAATACCTACTAACAGCAATGTTTTGGGTTCAAATATGCAGACATCGCTTTAAAACCACAACATGACACACCAACCGTCTTTTAAGGTTGAGTGCAAAAGAAAAAGAAGTACAAGAAGATCAAGAAGAGAAGGAGGAAGAAAAAGAAGAAGAAAAAGAAGAAGAAGAAGAAGATAGGAAAATCTGTTCACCTTCTGAATTAAACGGATCTTTGATGCACATTTTTGTGGATGGGCAAAGAGAAAATTGTGTTA
>CAJHNH020002630.1:50000-70000 GCA_905116865.2 Candidula unifasciata | reverse complement strand
AGCATGCATGTATTTGCTTGCGTGCATGTGTGTAAGTGTATTAACACTTAGATCTGTGTAAGGTAACTGATGCCTCATAATAAAGAGACTACAGAATCATTTGCATGCACATAACCTGACAACTTACCCGGTCGATAGCTGGCGTACGCTCCGCCCCACTCCCCTTCTTTCTCCCCACATACGCACACACACTCACACACGACAGACATCAGATACAAAAGCTTCCCGTAGGGGTTCTGGGGCCCCGCCATTGTGGGGAAAACAAGAACAGACACACTGCTTGGCCAAAAGCATGTCGTAGGAGTCGACTAATTGTCAGCTCTCTTCGAAGTCGGAGTACATCTGTCTGAAAGGCAAGGAGCCAACAGTCTGCATGCAAAAGAGTCAATCCTGTGAAATGGATTTACGCGAAACACTCAGGTTGTGGAAAATGACCAGACGCTAGAAGTAGACGAACAACCAGAACTTTCCGCCGGAGTTTACAGCCGGTGAACGCGAAGAAAAAGATGCAATAGTAAACAGAAATCTTAAGAATGTGTCACCTGTCACTGGAAGGTCACAGAAAACAATTGATTCAGTAAACAGGTCTCTTCTTGTGGAGAGCATGTTAAATCATTATCTTCCCTCTCCCCCTACATTTTTTTGCGTTTACGGACTGTAAACTCCTTCATAAAGTTATGGTTGTTCGTCCACCTCCGAACTTTAGATACTATTCCAGAGCCTAAGTTTTGCGTGCATATCCGTTTTACACATTTGACTTATCTGTATGTACACTCTTGATTCCTTGCCTCTCAGGCAGATGTACTCCGAATTCAAAGGATTTCTTCCCCTCCCCCTCTTTTTTAATTTGTCGACTACTACGACATGCTTGTTGGGGAGGCAGTGGGTCTTTTCTTGTCTTCCCTACAATAGGGACCCGGAACCCACCGGGGGAATGTAACTTGTTAAGTCTAACTCCATATCAGGGGCTTTCGGTCAGTTTGACAGACAGCTTTGCTGTTTTTAGTCACGACAAGTGTTAGCTTCTGACAATAGTTCGCGGTTGTATTTTCCTCTATGTGTAGACCGAAAGGATATATCTCCGACACCCAGCTGCTGAGCTGAATGCGTGGTGCGACACTGTGAGCTGCAGTTTTCATTTGGAGTGCTTTTCTACTATGTCCGACGAGGTTTCTGCAGATTTACAAAACGAAAAGTTAGTTTTCTCTCAGTTTGGAACAATAATACGATAGTAACAGCTTAACGGTAACACATAGTTCCAAGAAAAGATCATTTTCAGAGCTAACAATTTGGGGGGGGGGGGGGGGGGGGGGGGGGGGGGGGGGGGGGGGGGGGGGGGGGGGGGGGAATGTGGGGATGATAAAGGAAAAAATGTTTCCAATTATAACTTAAAGCCTTCATTCATTGTTATTTTTTTCTAATAAAGATTCTTCTTCTTCTTCTTCTTCTGCGTTCGATATCAGTCATGCTAAACACTGAGTCCCGTCTGGGTCACAAATAGGATTGTGCGTTTGAGGTCGCCACCGGTCCCCCATAGCTTCTCTTGCAATGTGGCTCCTTTGGGCCAGATCCACAGTCTTTGCTGGGAGAGGTTAGGGCAGTACTGTAGTATATGTTCAGGGGTCTGTCTTTCTGTTCCACAATCACAGGCAGCAGATTCTTTTATGCCTATCCTGTAAAAGTGTCTAATAAAGATTAAAAAGCAACATATTTTTATTATTCATAAATTTAAAAGGCTGACATATTTTTAAGTTTTCTGAGACTTTAAACACGTAAGGGACCTTTTGGCTACAACATTCACAGTCAATCTATTTTAGCTCTGTCTACATGCACAGTCAATCTATCTTAACTCTTTCTACAACACCCACAGTCTATCTATCTCAACTCTTTCTACAACATCCACAGTCTAAAAATCTCAACTCTTTCTACAGCATCCACAGTCGATGTATCTTAACTCTTTCTACAACATACACAATCTTGCTATCCGAGCTGTTTCTACAGCATCCGAAATCTTCACTCTTTCTAATAAACTCACGTCCTAGTCTAACTTCTCTAACCTTGTTCACATCTCTACACTGTTACCAGTTGCCAGGGCTGCCAGTGGGATTTTTTTGTTTTTAATCTCAGCTTAGCTGAACAAAAACCCAAGCAATGCATAGACACACATACACACAAAAACCCAGATTGTTAAAATGTACAACATTTTATATTTACGCAACGAAAAAATGTACCACTTTTATGTAGGAATATATATATATATATATATATATATATATATATATATATATATATATATATATATATATATATATATATATATATATATATATGTATGTAAAAAAAAAAAAAAACCAGAACCCCCCCAGGCGTCAAATAAAAACCCAGATCTGGGAGGGGGGCGGGGGGGGGGGAGGGGGACAGCATTGGTAGCCCTGCCTGTTACCAAGTCTACCGTGAGTTGTTTGAAACACGACAGCTCCAAAACGCTACCAGGCCAACGGACATGGCCCACGAGTGTCACCGATCTTGTCCCAAAGCCAGGAGAGGTCGGCGAACAATGTCTAGGCGCCAGAACTCTACACTCAACCACTTGGGTCGTTTTTTTTTTTTTTAACTTACTGAAGTGTGATTATAAAGGGGCGAACTTTGTTCGGAACTCTACCGATCGCGAACTAGCGAATTAATCAAGTGTTTAACTCGGGCTGTTTGCTTTGTTTTTTCTTCGTCTCATGTTGCAAACAGAAAGTGCATTGTGGACAGCCGTCTTATATCGGACAAGACCCATGCCCTATTATGATACAGAGATGCGTCCGCATCTGGCGACACCTCAAAGGGGAGAAGGAATTTGGCATAAGTTTTGGTCTGACAGGGCAAAGCTACTAGTGGCGAAACTTTGAAGATCTGCATCATACTGAGAAACTCTACCACAGGGGCTGTATGGGATCAAAACATCTGTTGCAGGAAATCCTTCTAGGGTTCGCTTTTTCAAGCTCTTTCAGTACTTAGCAACTTCCAGATATTATATTAACTCTGGTATCTGATCTGAATTATTGACAGCAGCCGTGGTATAGCTCAGTTGCGGATCGGAAGGTCGTGAGTTCGGATCCTGGCGGAATCGCTATCTTTCTTCTTTCAAAAACGACCTTGGCACTCGGGTCGACCAAGCCTTAAATGGGTATAAGGCACAGTTCTTGGAAGTAAAGGCTGCCAGTGGGCTGCTGACTACATCACCGACGCAGTGCCAAATGGTCTATAAAAAATAGATCTAGCCCTATATGCCCAATTTGTTTGAAGGCGGGGAAGGATCTCTTACCTTACTTTTGCATTTAAATTCAGAGAGCATCTGCCTGACAAGTGAGGAACCAACAGTCTGCATACAGTTAAGGCAGATCTGTATACCGGATGTGCATGCAAAGCTCTAGTAGTGGAGCACAACCAAAGTCCAGGAGCGAACAAATAAACAGAACTTTCTGTCGCCGTTTGCAGATTTTGAACGCTAAGAAGAAGAAGAAGAAGAAGAAGAAGAAGAAGAAGAAGAAGAAGAAGAAGAAGAAGAAGAAGAAGAAGAAGAAGAAGAAGAAGAAGAAGAAGAAGAAGATGATGACGAAGAGGAGGAGGAAGAAGAAAAAGTAGTAGAAGAAGAAGAAGAAGAAGAATAAGAAGAAGAAGAAGAAGAAGAAGAAGAAGAAGAAGAAGAAGAAGAAGAAGAAGAAGAAGAAGAAGAAGAAGAAGAAGAAGAAGAAGAAGAAGAAGAAGAAGAAGAAGAAGAAGAAGAAAAAGATGATGACGAAGAGGAAGAAGAAGAAGAAGAAGAAGAAGAAGAAGAAGAAGAAGAATAAGAAGATGACGAAGAGGAAGAAGAAGAATAGGAGGAATAAGAAGAAGAAGATGAAGAAGAGGAGGAAGAAGAAGAAGAAGAAGAAGAAGAAGAAGAAGAAGAAGAAGAAGAAGAAGAAGAAGAAGAAGAAGAAGAAGAAGAAGAAGAAAAAGAAGAAGAAGAAGAAGATGATGATGATGATGATGTCGATCCTACCAACTTTAACTTTCCCTCAGAAGGTGCTAACTGATCTATGACAACAACATGGTGCTAACGAACATCACATGGCTTATAAACTGTGGAGGTTTGAGGTTTGAACAACGGATCAACATCATGGCACACAGGTGTAACCCATAAGTACTACGTTCTTCCTCTAACTCAAGTCTAAGTCTGAAGAAGCTCAGCACAGTGTACAGGCTCTGTAGCACCGGCGAGAACCCTGAAATACTTTGGGTAGATTTTAAACTCTAGATTTCGCCCGGGCAGCGCCGTTAGGCTACTCTTTTTGATTTCCAACTGTCAAGGAATTTTTTACAGGCGCAACAATGCACACGGGCACCCGATCACTACCAGGGGATTGAACCCGGAACCTCTAGCACTCGAGGCGGACATCATGCCTCGAGACCACGCAGCTCGCTATGGAATGACGTACGAATCAATAACTGTATACAAGGAGTCAACTGAAAGGACAGAATGTTAGACGATCAAGCGTGCTGAATTCTAAATCCTTTGAAAATAAAGTTCGTTCGTTGGTTGATTCGTTCGTTTACTCATTCGTACGCTAATTAATGACACCAGTGCTAGTCTACCCCAGTTAACCGGTTGCCGGCGGGTGTAAGAAGGCTGAGGAACATTAGTTTACATGCCCGGTAGTGCATGTGAGAAACCCTGTCATTCCAAGAGAATCCACTGACATTTTTTATCTGGGAGCTAGGCGCCACGAACAAAACCTTTAGGGGGAAAGGTGTCCTCAGCCCTCTTATAATGAGGGCAGTGTCCGCAAGGGGTGTATGATTAAAAGACGGGCACTTTTCCGTCTTTCCAGACGATAGTGTTATATTGAGCTATGATGCGGCACAGGACTTGAAGCCCATGCCGATGACAAGTGTGACTAGTAAAAACCGCCGAAAGAAGTCTTCCACAATTTGAGTAAGGAATTCAGGACCGCTTTTGTCAACATTTGTGTTTAGCCTGTTTCTTCTCTGACGCTCAGCTCTCATCCTTTCTGGACTCATTTCTTCCTTCATTCTTATCCCCTTTCTGCAGTGCCTTCTACCCACAACGTGGCCCATGACATTTTGTTCCCACAATTTCACTTAAATACCTGTATCATTCATGTCCCTCTTGCCCTCAAGGGGTCTATTTGAGCCATAATGGTAACAATTATTATTGTGTGCGGAATGGCAAGTAAATTGCACAGTGCTATCTAAACTCCTACCCCCATTATTTGGCGGGCGGAGCCCAAGGTGTCATTAACATCTCCGTTAAATATCACCCACCCCTCCTTCCCTTCCCTAGGTGTCAGAGCTCCCTAGTTTCCAGCGCCAATGGGTGGTCGTCCCGATCGGCAAGCTGAAAATGGATACAAGAAAATTTGTTGTGATGTCAATAATATATCGCGTGGAATTTACACAATAAAACATCGAGTTCCGAATAGTGTAGAAACGGCACCATTAACTCAATATGCTTCTTGTGTGAAAGCATCCAATACTTTGATTACCATAAGTTCAGGTCACTTTAAGGCGCCGAAAAGGAGCCCTTACGTCACTCACAAACCTCAATTAGTCTGACTTAGGCAACCTTGCATATCAGAAAGCCGGACAAAACCCCAGGCGCGGTGTCATTCAATGTTTTAATAGTACTTGGAGCATTTAATGTAGAAAAATATAGAGATCATAAAAAGTTCAAGAAAATGAATGCGAAAAATGAACTCTGTTCCTAGCGGTGATGTAGATATAATCTTCGCATTATCAAATATCGCCCAAGTACCCGGATTTAAAGTGCTAATAGTGTGCACTGGCGCGCACCGAAGTACATGCACAAACAAACATAACTTGTGAAGAGTGTGTGCAATCTGCTACAAAGCAATGAGGACATGATAACAGGGGGAGTCTGTTCCACGGTTCGTTAAATTCCTAATGAGATTAAGTCAAGTGTAGTTTACGGATTATTTTGCATTCGTTAATTTGTAGATGGAAACTCGTCCGAGAACTGAATTAGCACTTAGGTAGGCCTTGATGTGGGGACTGTGTGATGAGCGAGTGTGATGACGCCAGCCTTGGTGTTTTGCGTTTTGTGGACCGAAAAGGAAACCTGAAGTATCCTGGGTTTTTTCCCCCTCCAGAGGCGCTGGAATCGGGGCGTGGGGGGGGGGGCATAAGCGTGATATTGTTTTAAGGCAGGGCTGTTTAACTAAAAGTACTGAAGGGGCACAGTTTTGAATATGGGAATCTCCACATCTGGGTTATGAGGTCCTATTTTGGGTAAAACAAGAATATAGACTCATTGCCTCTCCCAACAAGCATGTCGTAGGAGTCAACTAAATGGGGAGCTTCCTTCCAAGTCGCAGTACATCTGTCCTAGCGGAAAGGAACAACCAACTGCACACAAATTAGCCTCTAAAACGGGTGTAAAGGCAAAACTCAGGCCCTGGTACAAGGACACATCCAAATGGACGAACAACCAGGACTTTCTGCCGGACCTTACAGTCGGTAAATAAAGAAGAAGAAAAAGAAGAAAATGGGGATCGTCACAGACAAGATACCTGAGCCCAAATGTGTCCCACTGGCCGCCAGTTAAATAGGCCTCGTTTAGGGAGACGGAGGCCTGCGCACACATACACCCCACCTCCCCCCTACCTATCGCCTCACAGCTGATAAACGGCGCAGTCAGTACTCTGGTTGTCTGTGGTTGATAACAAAATAAAACTATAACAATAATTAGTATTTTTACGCATTTAAACAAGGCGTGGCCACAGTCAGCTCCTCCCCGCCCATATAAAACATATGATGGAGGTTGACTGCGAGAGCTTTCTGTCCCCACACATATTTTGTTGCTTTCGGCGCCCCTGCAGTGCCAAACCAACTGAAGATATGCTGTTCTTATAGTCGCTGTTTCGTCCCTTATTGTGCCCTGTACTTATCGTCGACTGTACGCAATAGAAGGAAGCTCTTGAATTGCCAAGTTGTTTACGTTGATTTGTTGAAGTGGTATGCTTTTTGTGTAGGCAGGTTTAGGTAATCCTCCGAAATGTAATGTCGTGCTAAGGGTATAGTTTCACATATTCTGCGTCATGATATTATGAGATGAAGGAATCAACTTCTCTCCTCGATTGTTTGATTTGCTTTCCCAGAGTAACTTTCGAACACTGTTGACGTAGCATCATTGCTCAGATGACGTCTTAGTAGTATTCCTACGAAGTTTGAAGATATAGTATCCTTCTTTTTATTTTTATCGTCCCCCAGTGGAAAGCTGTGGTTGTACGTCCATGTTTGCACTTTGGTCTGGTTCCAGAAGTTGAATTTCGCGTACACATCCGTTTTACAGGATGGCTTATTTGTATATTAGTTGGGTATCCTTTACAATACCTTCTAGAGCCAGCCCCATAAATTGTTTTTTTTTTTGCTGTTGTGTTTTTTCTAGGAAGAATAACGTTCAGTAGTTTGCCATTTTTCTGCACTGCAAACCCTTGATACCATGGCTGGAACCAATGCAAGATGGACTACTGCCTAATCGCATGCTGCTGGGATCGAACCCGGCACTCCGGCATTACAAAGCGCGTTCGCAACGCCTACGCCACAGACGCTGACTGTTGTGTGTTTTATAGACTGTTGGTTCCTGGCCTTTCAGACTTTCTGACTTCGAAGAAAACTTCCCTAAACAGTCGCCTTTCATTATATGCTCGCTAGGAGACAGTAGGGCCATTCACACAGGGAACTAAGTGTTAACTAATGTAGGGAAAAAAACTAATTGGAAACTATAGTATATTTATATAGGGTTTCTGTTTCTCTGCGAATCTGTTCTTAGTTGGAATGTGGAAGAGGAATAAAAGAAAATGAAGAGAGAAGCGAAGGAGATGAAGATGGAGGACGGGGAGTAGAAAAGTGAGAGGATGAGAAGAAGAAGCAGAGAGAAAGAAGAAGGATCTGAGGTAGGAAGATGGGGATGCTGGAGAAAAAATGAAGAAGGAGGAGGAGGAGTGTAGAGTGCGAGGCAAGGGACGTGTAGTTGATAGATGAACGTTCCCCATTGTAAAATGTGCATGCTTGGCCTCTCACTGGTATGTACGTAGGGGTAGTATTGGTCCCAACAAAATTCAATAGAAATTATCTTGAATGCAAAGGTCAGTGTGATTTAAACACAAAAAATATCTAATCACACACTAATTTTAGGGAACAGTAAGGGGTTGATTCTGGGTGCAAAGGTCCCTGAGGAAGAAATATGAAAACTCTGAATACAACAAGACAAAGGCAACAGCAACAATCAATTTTCAGAAAATACCTAATTCTTCCAACTGAACAACATCAGCGACTGAAGCGTACCAAAATGGTGTTTTCCAGATTCAGTGCTGACATTGCGAGAGAACGTGAATAAATGCAAAAGAACTCACCACAATGTCATTTAAAGCATATCACTCGAACGTCTTCACACTCGCTCTTGGTGAAGATTAGACTAGATATCTAATCGCAGCTATTCTGACATCAAGACACATCTTTAGGTCATCGTCTCGACCTCGGAAAACAGTAACAGTGTTTCCCCGTGTGGGTTCCGGGGCCCCATTGTGGGGAAAACAGGAATAGACCCACTGCCTCTCCAAAAGCATGTCGTAAGAGTCGACTAATTGGGGAGCTTCCTTTGAAGTCGGAGTGCATCTGCCAGAGAGGCAAGGAACCAACAGTCTGTATTCAAAAGAATGAGATCTGTAAAATTGATGCACATGCAACACTCAGGTTCTGGAACAGGACTGCAGTTCAGTAGTGGACGAGCAACCAAAACTTTCCGTCAGAGTATACAGCTGGTGAACGCGAAGAAGAAGAAGAAGAGTAACAGTGTTTTTTACGCCGATTTCATTATACAACCGAAATATTGATGAGCTAGAAGAGATCGTCACTTCCAAAATTCAACAAGAACGCTAATTCCGTTTCTCATGCAGTATCTTAGATATCTGACGTCCCCTGTCCCAGCAAATGAACTGATCTTCACTGTGGGATAACGGGGTAAATCTTTCACTTCTTAGCTGCGACTCGTGGAGCTCATACTGCTGACAACGATATGTAACAACTTCTGACGTCTAATTTAGACTATTCTGTATTAGTGAATTGTTAGTGCGTTACTTACAAACGACGGGGAGGAGGAGGAGGAGGAGGAGGAGAAGAAGAAGAAGAAGAAGAAGAAGAAAAAATAAACAATAGTAAATTTAAGAAAAAAAAAAATTGATGATGCCCAATGATGATGCATAGGTGTATGGTGCCACCTGTGGGGAAAGTTCTCAGAAAGAAAAGCAGTTTGTAGGAATTTTTTAGCCATTAGCGATCAATACTCTGACATGTCTCACAAACGAACCACTCTGAAGACCTAGCCAGCATTCTGCTTCCGGTCCTTCTCAACACCGACTGCAGGATGTCAAGCGCAACAACTAATTGCGTTCTCCCGACCAGCAGTCTGAACACCCTCCAGCTAAAGATCCGCCCACCATAAGGCTACACCCATGAACATATACCTCACCTAATTCTCACAGTTGATGAACATAATTTCTAAGAGTGTGCTCTGGCCCGGATCTATAGGGGTACTGTTTCCGAAGAGCAGGAATCAATGTGTTTTCTGAAGAGCGACATACAATGTGTTTCTGATGAGCGAGAAACAATGTGTTTCCGAAGAGCGAGAAACAATGTGTTTCCGAAGAGCGAGAAACAATGTGTTTCCGAAGAGCGAGAAACAATGTGTTTCCGAAGAGCGAGAAACAATGTGTTTCCGAAGAGCGAGAAACAATGTTTTTCCGAAGAGCGAGAAACAATGTGTTTCCGAAGAGCGAGAAACAATGTGTTTCTAAAGAGCGAGATACAATATGTTTCCGAAGAGCGAGAAACAATGTGTATCTGAAGAGTGAGAATCAATGTGTATCCGAAGAGCGAGAAACAATCTGTTTCCGAAGAGCGAGAAACAATGTGTTTCTAAAGAGAGAGAAAACAATGCAGTCACAAGTAACTTTACACGACACAAACTGTGACTAACAGGCTCAACCGGAAAAAGTGGCAGGCAATTTCAACATAACGTTTCGACCGAGTCTGCATCAGGGGAAACAAACTATTTAGTATCACCATTGTGATCATCCGTGTGTGAGTTCAGGGCCTCATTGTGAGTCTTTTTTTTTAAATTTTATTTATTAAAGAGAATTGATCCACTGCACTCTAACATGCAATTTATGTTGATGAAGATTACACCTGCTCCTCCTCATTCTTCTTCTTTATTTTGCTTCTTCTTCTTCTTCTTCTTCTTCTTCTTCTTCTTCTTCTTCTTCTTCTTCTTCTTCTTCTTCTTCTTCTTCTTCTTCTTCTTCTTTTTCGTGTGCACCAGCTGCAACCTTCAGCAGAAAATTCTTGTTGTCCGTCCACATCTGGACATTAGTCTTGTTGTAGAACTTGTGTTTTGCGTGTACATCCGTTTTACAGATCTGGCTTATTTGTATGCAGACTGTTTTTTCCTTCGCTATCAGGCACATGCACCTCGACAACGAAGGAAACCCTTATAATAAGTCAACTTTACAACATGCTTGTTAGGTTCAGTGTGGGGGGGGGGGAGGGGGGGGGGGGGAGTGGCTGAGGTGGCGTTCTTTTCACCCCCCCCCCCCCCCCCCGCCGCTAAATGTGGCCCCGGAATTCATACAGGGAAAATTCTGATATAAGTAAGTTAACTTGGGCATATTATTTCCACAGGATATTGACTCTTCGACACAAGCGCAGATGTACTTCACTTCAAGCAGTGACAAGCTCAGACCCCTCTGCCATCAATGCAAGATCACAAAAACGCCGTTAAAAAAATAAGACACTATGCTTTGCCTTGTTGTTGCCTGCTGTTTCGGCCAACTACTGGAGGAATAAGACACTATAGTTGGCCTTGTGGCCTGCTGTTTCGGCTGACTACTAGAAAAATAAGACACTGTACTTGGTCTTGTTGTGGCCAGCTGTTTCGGCTAACTACTGGAGAAAAAAGACACTATACTTGGCCTTGTTGTGGCCAGCTGTTTCGGCTAACTACTGGAAAAATAAGACACTATACTCGGCCTTGTGGTCAGCTGTTTCGGCTAACTACTGGAAAAATAAGACACTATACTTGGCCTTGTGGCCAGCTGTTTCGGCTAACTCTGGAGAAAAAAGACACTATACTTGGCCTTGTTGTGGCCAGCTGTTTCGGCTAACTACTAGAAAATAAGACACTATACTTGGCCTTGTGGCCAGCTGTTTCGGCTGACTAATGGAAAAATAGGACACTATACTTGGCCTTGTGGCCAGCTGTTTCGGCTAACTACTAGAAAAATAAGACACTATACTCGGCCTTGTGGCCATCTGTTTCGGCTGACTAATGGAAAAATAAGACACTATACTCGGCCTTGTGGCCATCTGTTTCGGCTGACTAATGGAAAAATAAGACACTATACTCGGCCTTGTGGCCAGCTGTTTCGGCTAACTACTCGACGCGCCTATTTAGCTTGTGTAATTCTTCTTTATAATGACAGCCTCAATACAACTTCGCAAACGGCAGCTACCCCACATTGTGGGCTGAATTGTGAATAATAACAATCGTAAATCACACCACTTGCCACTCAGCCAATCAACGACAATGCCAGGTTTGTTGTCTTTAGCTGGTATACCCGATTTATAACCACATTATTTTGACGTAGCACTCAACAAAAGGGCAACTTTTTAAGACGCCTACAGTGAGTCGCCGTGGCGTTGCGGCTAGACGCTTGCCTGTGGATCGGAAGATCGTGGGTTCGCTTCCTGACGGAGCCGGACATTTTTCAAAAATGACCTTGGGTCCCATTTAGACCCAGCCTTGAGAGGGTACCAGGTGCACTCCTGGGAAGTAAAAGCCGCCGGTGTGATGCTGACCACCCACACCTCCCATCGTGTGCCGATTGGTCTATTAAAAAAACAAAAAGAGGTATAGTCCTGAATGCCTTATACGCCTAAAGGCGTGGAAAAGGGTCCGTTACTTTTTTTTTCTTTTACATCAGCGCCGGAAACTGGGCTGTCCGGCTCCTTAAGTCACCCCCCCCCCCTCCCCACCCGGGCCGCCCAACGTGTGTCCTGATAGGCGGGAGTATATTGTAATGAAAGAGCTGACCAGCTGGCAAATAATGAACCGGGGAGAATCATGAACAGAGTTGACGTCATCGAGTTAAGCTTGGTGAAGCTCACCTATGCAATCTTCGCTGTAAAGACCCCTAGGGATACTATAACCAGCTTCTCATGGGAACAATCAGTAGAGGTACCTTGAAGTTGCTGCTGCATCAGAGGAGTGAGCCCGAATGGGGATGACCAATGTGCAAAGACGTCGACTGCGTTAACATAACATAACGTAACATAACATAACATAACATATCATAGCATTTTCTGATAATTTTTTTTGGGGGGGGGGGGGGGGGGGGGGGGGGGGGGCTTCCAAAACACCCCCCCCCCCAACCATATACAGTGTAGAGACGTTAAACTCTAGGGGGAAATGTCTGGTTGTTTGTCCACTTCTGGACGTTGGTCTTGTTCCAAAATGTGAGTGTTCCGTGAAAAATTGCATATAACAGATATGACTGATTTGTTTACATACTGTTCGTTCCTCGCCTCTCAGGCACGTGTACTCAGATAGAAGGAAAACGCCCCTACCTAGATGTCTCTTACGACACGCTTGTTATTTCTCACCTAGTGTTCTGGTGATAATAATAATTTCCCGGTGTGGGTTCCGTTGCCCTGTTGTGGAGAAAACAAGAATAGACCCAATGTCTCCACAATAGGCATGTTGTAGGAGTCGACTAACTGGGGGCTTCCTTCGAAGTCAGAGTGCATCTCCCAGAGAGACAAGGAACCAACAGTCAGCATTAAAGAAAGTCAGATCTGTAAAACAGATGTGCATGCGACACTCGGATTCTGAATCAAGACTCAAGTCAAGAAGTTGACGAACATCCAGAAATTTCCGCTGCAGTTTACAAAAGGTGAACATGAACAAGAAGAAGATAATAATAATATTGATATTTATTATTGAGCAATTAAACAAGGCTTAAGCTCACTGAGGCCCCTTTCACAATGTTTTCTTTTTGGCAGAGCACCTGAACAGTTTTAGAGTACTTTTAGCTAACGCTGTGATTCACCCACTTTCTGGCTTCGCCGGTTTCGTTTGTCGCTTCTTTCTTCTTGTGTGAAAGACATTGCACTGACAGAACAAATTATCACGCCACTGACACATGACAGTCTTGTATCTAGAGCTGACAAACCCCAGCTGCGATAAGAAAAGAGGAAGATTTAAAAAAAACCCATCTGATATACGTCATTGGTTACGCTCTGTTTAACAAGTGACGTCAGATGGTTTCATTTCTTCGCATCCGTGTTGTTTCTAAAGTGTGCCTGCTCTCTCTTTCTCTCCCCTTCTCTTTCTTTCCCCTCTAGTTCTCTCTCTCTCTCTCTCTCTCTCTCTCTCTCTCTCTCTCTCTCTCTCTCTCTCTTTTATCTCAGTGTGTGTCTATGTATGTGTGTGGCTGTAGGTGTATGTGGGTGTGTGTGTCACAGACAGCTGCAATGATCAACAACAGAAGTCGTGACTGATCGTATAGGGCAGGTGTTTCGTACACTTTCAGACAGAAAGGAGGGGTGAATAGACGGACAGACAGACCGACAGATAGATAGATAGATAGATAGATAGATAGATAGATAGATAGATAGATAGATAGATAGATAGATAGATAGATAGATAGATAGATAGATAGATAGATAGATAGATATATAGATAGATAGATAGACAGACAGACAGACAGACAGACAGACAGACAGACAGACAGACAGACAGACAGACAGACAGACAGACAGACAGACAGACAGACAGACAGACAGACAGACAGACAGATAGATAGATAGATAGATAGATAGATAGATAGATAGATAGATAGATAGATAGATAGATAGATAGATAGATAGATAGATAGATAGATAGATAGATAGATAGATAGATAGATAGATAGATAGATAGATAGATAGATAGATAGATAGATAGATAGATAGATAGATAGATAGATAGATAGATAGATAGATAGATAGATTAGATAGACATACAATAACAAAGTCATTTGTTCAATAACCATTATTCCTATTTATTGCGTAATGTTCCTCACAATTTCAGGCATTGTATTTGGTCGGTCATTGATCTAATTTCGTTTACAAAATCTGCGCATTCGTTTGGCGTCAATTGCCAGAACTAAAAATATTCTGTGTTTAAGATGTCTATTGTATGACATGAGGGGTGGTTTTTAAGAACAGGGAAGGCTTTGTTGGCCTGGATCAGTTAACAGACACCCAACTTATACAAGGACAGTAAACGAGAATAGAAGGTTTCCCCTTGAACATAATTCGCAGACACTCCTAAATTTTGGTTACGTATATGTGTGAGTGGGAGTGAGAATGGTGTATGGTGTACGTGAGTGTGCGGGTGTGTAGGTGTTGTGTGTGTATTATTGGGTGCGTTTGTGTGTATATATGTGTGTGTGTGTGTACGCGCGTGTGTATGCATGTGAATATGTGTGGGCGTGTGTGTGTAAGTGCGTACACGCGTGAGTGTGCATGTGTGGTGGGTCGGATGTGCGTGAGTGTGTATTTATGTGTCAGTGCTGGGGAAGAAGCTGCATGTATGTGTGGCGTCTGTGTGCGTGTTTGGGGTGTGCGCCTGCGTTTGGTTGTGAATGTTAGTGTGTGCGTTTGTAAGCGTGGATGTGTGTGTGTGTATATATATATATATATATATATATATATATATATATATATATATATATATATATATATATATATATATATATATATATATATATATACTTGCGCGTGTATATGGGAAGGAAAATGTGGGGAGTGAGATGGGGAAGAACCAGGCGGAAGATCTATGCTACTCTATGGGTCCTTTAGCGCATTTATGGATGTCTTATAAGCCCGGCTCTCTAGCGTAGTTGGCTTAACCGGATTGCGCGGGGACCCGGTGATGAACTCCTTGTGGTCCAGGTTCACTCCCGGGGGCAGAAAAACCACATTTCTCTCAGATTTACGGTATTTACAATGGAATCAAGGCCGAAATGTTGCGATATCCTTAATACCGAGCCTAAGGGTTAACAACTAATGGATTCTGGATACTAAAACAATCAAACAATTGATGTCTTATGTGTAATAGAATGGAGTATACACATTCGTATAATTTATACTGCTACAAGCGATGTAGTTTAAAATTGCTGTACAAAAGAAGACGACATTTAGTATTTTTTTGATCATTTAGAACGTTATTGTTATTGTTATAATTATAATAATAATTATTTTTACCCGTGTGGGTTCCACAGCCCTATTGTATGGAAAACAAGAATAGACCCAGTGCCTCCACAACAAGCATGTCGTATGAGTAAACTACCTGGGAGCTGCTTTGGAAGTCGAAGTGCATCTGACTGAAAGGCAAGGAACCAACAGTCTGCACATACATCAGCCAGATCTGTTAAACAGATGTGCACGCAACACAAGTTCTGGAACACGACAGAAGTCTAGAGGTGGACGAACCACAATAACTTTTCGCTGGGGCTTACAGCCGGCGAAGGCGATGAAGAAGATGGGTGGTAGGAAGGCACCCATTTAGGACCGGTCTAGTTACACAGTATGTGGTCCTTTAAAAGTACAGTTAGTTGTGCATCTCTCTTTCTCCCCCCTCTTTCTCTCTCTGTCTCTCTGTCTCCATCATTCTCTCTGCGCCAGCTTCTCCTTTCATCTCCGCCCCTTCCCCTCTCTCTAGCTGTCGTTCTTGTCCATGTCTATCTGGCACTCTATATCTGGCATTCTCTCTGCGTCTCTTTCTCCGTCTCTGTCTTTTTTATGCATAATTATCTGCCCTCATTCTCACTGCCCATCTCTTTCCTTGCTTCTCTCTTAATCTCTTGTTGCTCGTCCCTATCTCTCCCTCCCCCCTCTCTCTCTCTCACATTGTCAATCTGTCTGTCTGTCTGCCTGCCTGTCTGTCTGCCTGCCTGTCTGTCTGCCTGCCTGTCTGTCTGTCTGTCTGTCTGTCTGTCTGTCTGTCTGTCTGTTGTCTCAAAAGACCCTTTTCCACGCCATCGTCCTGTGCATACAGGCCTTGACCTACATTTAATAGATCAGGACTTGGTGGGTGGTGTGGTCAGCATCACGCTGACCGCCTTTACTTCCCAGAACTGTTACCTGGTACCCGCTCAAGGCTGGGTCGATCTGGCAGCCAAGGTAATCTTTTTTAACAGTCCGGCCCCAGGACTCGAACCGACGACCTTCCGATCCGCAGGCGAGCGTCCAGCCGCTACCGCCAGTCTGTCTGTGATAATATGCCATATAAGTTGATCAAATTCGCAACATGCTCGCTCCAGAGATCAGACATTTAACGGCGCACTGGATTTCGTTCTGCCGGCCGGCAAACTGGATGACCTCTTGAGTCGGTCATGGAGTCAAGGCCACTTGAACCACTTTCCTCTGTGTCTCGCTTGGTTGTTTAGCAGAGGAGTTAATCAAGTAACAGAAAGTATTTTAGCAGAGGAGTGAGCACGTCTGAACTGACGAAACATCTTCTTGAGCTTTCACAAAGCGTGGAGAGTGGTGGTGTTGGGGGAGGGGTGGGAGGGCAAGTAGTGAGTCGGCGATTACTGCAATTCACTAATGCAGCGGTTGTCCACCTGTGGGTCGAGACCCTTTTGTTGGTCAAATGACCCTTTCACAAGGGTCGCCTAAGACCATCGGAAAACATGTACTGACTGAAGTTAGAAGTAGCGACGAAATTAATTGTATGGTTAAGGGGGTCGCCGCAACATGAGGAACTGTATTAAGGGGTCGCCACAACACGAGGAACTGTATTAAAGGGTCGCCACAATATGAGGAAGTGTATTAAAGGGTCGCCACAACATAAGGAAGTGTATTAAAGAGTCGCCACAAGATGAGGAACTGTATTAAAGGGTCGCCACAACATGAGGAACTGTATTAAAGGGTCGCCACAGCATGAGGAACTGTATTACAGGGTCGCCACAACACAAGGAACTGTATTACAGGGTCGCCACAACACGAGGAACTGTATTGAAGGGTCGCGGCTTTAGGAGTTGAGAACCACTGCACCAATGGATGAGAAGGTACAAGGAAAATTACCAACTTAGCTGTTGTCTGATATTTAAATGACATATGGTGATTAAAAACAAATATTAGCCGCTGGCTCTCCCTGTCGGTTCTGGGACTGGGGCCCCAATTTAGGAGGGTGTGGGGTGAGGGGGGCCTCACTGCCTGACAAGCATGTTGTAAACAGCGACTAATAAGAGCTTTGCTGAAATCAGAGGTGTTGGACATCGCAGCCTAGCTTAAATTGCAACTCAGCGTCTCAACCTCTCGTTTAAAGACGAACACAGCGTGAATAGGAGGCAGTCGTGAGTCGGTGGTTGATTCTCCTTCTCTGGACTTCAGTCTTGTTCCAGAATTTGTTTTTGCGTGCATATCCGTTTTACAGATCCGGCGTACTGTTATGCAGGTTATTCGTTGCTGGTCTCTCAGGCAGATGCGCTCCTACCTCGGGAGAAGGTGGGTAATTCACTGATGGATCAGGAGGTTTATTGAGTATTGGGAGACGCGAGTTAAACAGGTGCCAAATACCTTTGGAAAACGGTTACGTGAATATCAGTCACTAGAGAGATCCTAATGTGCTTTCTTACTTAGTTGCTCCAATTTCGCCTTTGTGTGTAGAGGTTTGCTAGAAAGATCGCCAGACTTCTCTGTCATCAGTTTTATTTCTAGTTTTGTTCTATTTTAATCGTTAGTCAGTCGGGGACTATCGGATATTGTCTTCCCAGTTGACCCTGGGTCCTCCTGGAGGTTTGGTTCTCTTGTTCTTAACCTCCCATGCCTGCCATGGTGGCCGATTTTGTACATATGTCCGAACCATTGTAACTGTCACTGATCCACTCGAGCTAAACCTTAATATATGAGTGACGAAATTTTGGAAATGACGGAAGAAATATTGATACCTTCATCACCTTGTACTACCATATAATGTATTCATATTCTGCCTTATTCTGCCTTATATCTCCAAATGAAGCGTCGGCCGTTCACTAGTTCACGAAGGGGCTGCGTGGTCTCGAGGCATGGTGTCCGCGTCGAGTGCTAGAGGTTCCGGGTTCATTCCCTGTAAGGACTGGGATTTTTCCACCTAGACTTGGAATTCTAGTAATTTCCCTTGGTCTCTGGGTAGTGTGATTGTACGCCCGTGTGCATTGTTGCGCACGTAAAAAATAAATCTCTTGTCAGTTGGAAATCGGAAAAAGTAGCCTAAAGGCGTTACCCGGGCACAATTTGGAGTCACAAATTTACTTAAAGTATTTCAGGATCCTCGCCGGTGATACAGAGCCTGTACACTGTGCTGAGCTTCTTCGGACTCAGACTTGAGTTAGAAGAAGAAAGGAGCACTCGTGGGTTACACACGTGTGCATGATGTGCCCATCTATCGCTTGCAGCTCATCCCATGCTTTCGACATCTGTTTAACTTCATTATAGGTAATCTTCACCGTGTGTTTTTGTCCATCTTTATTTCCATATCCAAGAGGGTTCCAGTGTGGACACATTCTAGTGATATTGTTATCGTGTATTCTCGACTTGTCTTCAATCAACAGCAGCCACATTTAATCAAAACTTAGTACGCTGGAAGTTTTGAGGTCTTTTCCAAAATTCGACATTAGTGATCTTATTTTTCTTCTTCACGCTCACCGGCTGTAAACTCTGGCAAAAGGTTCTGGTTGTTCGTCCTCTTCTGGACTGCAGTCTTATTTCAGAATCTGAGTGTTGCGTGTGCATCCATTTGACAGAGCTGATTCATTCGTGTGCAGACTGTTGGTTCCTTGCCTCAAAGAAAGCTTCCAGTTAGTCGACTCTTACGACATTCTTTTGGGTAGGCAATGGGTCTAATCTTGTTTTTCCTATAAAAGGGTCCCGGAACCCATACAGGGAGGCATTAGTGATCATATCATACCATTTAGTTCTCTCTACACTGCCAAGCACCTGTTAAACAATGTTTATAGTTTATTGAGAATAAGTAAAAGTTTCGGTCGTTCTTCGTGTTTCAGTTCCATACATCAGTGCCGATTTGACATCAAAGCTAAATATGTTGTTTAGTACCTGTTCAAATGTTTGTAAACCGGACTTTTCTTTTGTCAAAAATGATTTGGTTCCAGGTCGACTTAGCTATGTCATGGAAAGTAAAGGCGACTGGCATGACCTGACACACCACCCACAAAGTAGTATATTCAATATTGGTCTAGCCCTATATGCCCAATACACCTAAAGGCATGGAAAAAGGTCCTGCACTTTAATAATGAACGTCTTTTGTAAACTGTATAAGTATATATTGCACCAATGTACGTATGGGAGTGACGCTTGTCAGAACCACCGTGTCGTGGGAATGCTCCAGCCACTCATCGGCAACGTCTTGGCTGCAACAGTCTGTGGCGCCATGAAACAAGCAACCTAAGTACTTGTGGCAGCAGGGCAACAATCTGACGCACGCAGGGACAGACTCCACCTACTTGGTCGTCTCCGTCATTTGTGTCACGGAAAAAAACTATGTAACTGTGACGAACCACCTTGATTGGACCCTTCCCCGTGTGGGTTTTAGGGCTCTATGTTTAGGGAAACAAGAAAAGACCCACTGCCCCCTAACAAGCATGTCGTAAGAGGCATCTGATTAGGGGTGTTTCTTTCGACGCCGGAGTGCATCTGTCTGACAGTCAAACATACTATTCACAAATAAGCCAAATTTGCAAAAACGGACGTGTATCCATTTTTTAAAATCTGGCTTATTTGTCTGTAGACTGTTGGTTCTCACCTTCCAGACAAAGCAGTACAAATCCGAATAAAATTTGCCTAGTTAGTCGTCTTGTACGACATGCTTGTTAGTAATACATTGGGTC
>CAJHNH020002630.1:42500-45000 GCA_905116865.2 Candidula unifasciata | reverse complement strand
ACTGTTGTTTCCCCGACTCCTAGGGAGATGCATTCCGAATTAAAAGGATAGGTCCTTGAGCCATGCTTGTTAAGTGCAGCGGGTCTACTATTTTCTCTTAAAATGGGGCTTTGGAACTCATACGGGACGTTCTGTACGTTAAGTGGAGTTTACGAGATTGGTTAATGTAGAATTCCTTTCCTGGATGTGTTAATCCTGGAGACCATTAAAGAGATCCCTCTGTGGGTTCTGGGGTCCATTGTGCAGAAAAACTAGAATGGACCCACTGCGTCCCCAACAAGCATGTCGTAAGAGTAAACTAATTGGGTACTTTCTTCGAAGTCGGAGTGCACCTGCCTGAGAGGCAAGGAACCAACAATCTGCGTACAAGTCAGATGTGTATTTTAGTATCTCTATCATTCTGTTTAAGTCGATGCGAACGCTTCGTAATGCCGGTATGCCGGTTTTGATCCCAGCTGCGGGCCATGCGCCTTGCTTTGGTGTCGACAGTGGTATCAAGAAAGCCGACCGTCCAGCGGCAATGGCAAACTACGTGACGTAAATTTGCCTAGTAAAACCACACAACAGCCAGGGGCTGTTGGGGTCGGTTCTGCAACGTCCTGTAAAGGACACGCAACTAACCTTTAGATTTGGTTTAAAACCCAATACCTCCCCTCCCCTCTTGTTTTCCCTTCTTTGACACACAGACAAACATACAAACATGTTTTTCCTGTGCATAGTACGATGGGAACCGTTGTAGCCTGCTGTGGAGAGAGAGAGAGAGAGAGAGAGAGAGAGAGAGAGAGAGAGAGCAAGACATATATAGAGAGAGAGAGAGAGAGAGCGATAGTGAGAGAAAGACAAAAACAGAGAGCGGGATAGAAGGAGAGACAGGTACATATAGAGATAGACATTGAGAGACAGAGAGACAGACGGAGAGAGAGGGAACAGAGAGAGAGATAGACAAGGAGAGAGACAGGCATATATAGACAGATAGACAAGGAGAGAGACAGACAGAGAGAGATATAGAAAGATCGAGAGACAGGCAGAGAGAGAGATAGGTAATGAGTGAGACAGAAAGAGAAAGAGATAAAGACAGTGAGAGAGAGAGAGAGAGAGAGAGAGGGAGGGACAGATATACAGATAGTGAAAAAGAGGGAGAGAGAGATACAGACAATGTGACAGAGGGAGAGAGAGAAAGAGATACAGACAGTGCGAAAGAGGGAGAGAAAGAGATACAGACAGTGAGAGAGAGGGAGAGAGATACAGACAGTGAGAGAGAGGGAGAGACAGATATACAGACAGTGAAAGAGAGGGAGAGAGAGATACAGACAGTAAGAGAAAGGGAGAGACATGGATAAAGACAGTGAGAAAGAGGGAGAGAAAGAGAGAGAGAGAGAGAGGTACAGACAGTGAGAAAGAGGGAGAGAGAGAGAAAGAGATACATACAGTGAGAGAGGAAGAGAGAGAGAGAGATACAGACAGTGAGAGAGAGAGAGAGAGAGAGAGAGAGAGAGAGGGAGAGAGAGAAGGGGAGGGGTAGAGAAGCAAAAGACACTTTCCAAGACTGCTACCACTTAGTAATTAATCGTAGGATTAAGTTTACAATAGAGAGACTGAAAATCGACTTAATTAAGAAGAAGGAGTGCACTTGCTGTAAAGGGCTTCCTCTTGACGAGCTCCGTCTATTTCTTTCTACGCGGCCACTTCTTGCCGTCAGTTTTAAAGACAGCAAGAATTGCTTAGCTCCGTCAACGACCTCGTATATTTCAGAACATTGAATATTCTTGAGTTCAAACAACTTAGCCCCTGAATACGACGAAATCACCTCTTTCAGAGCACGAGATCAACTGCTTGACGAAGTTGCCATGGATACCCAAGAGTGAGATAGAAGACAATCCATGGCCTTACAGGCGATCATAGCTAGGTTCCTGTTACGTTTGTGTGGGTCAGTGAGTGTGAGTGTACGTGTGTGGGTGTATGTTTATGTCATTGAATATGTTGGGAATATTTGTAAGGATGCGTGAATGGTGGGTTGTCAGGATTATGTGAGGGCGTGTGTCTAAGTAGCCTTGGCTATTCAGCAGATGGCCTGCGGGCCAAATGCGGCCCTCATAAGCCTAGCAAGTGGACTGCAAATCATTGCCACCATCCATTTTGAAATAATGGTCTTTCTACCTCGGGCTTTTGGCCAGTTATGATCCACATTTTCCTTATTTTTGGCCCCTGCGTGAACTCAGCACTGATGTAGGGAGTGTGTCGTTGTGTGGGATTATGTGTAGGATCTGTGTATGTGGTGTTCGAGTGTGTGTATGTGTGTGTCAGTGTATGTGTGTTTGTGTGGCGCTGTGTGTGAGGGGTTGTGTATGAGGGGATATGTGTGTGAGGGGCAGTGTAATGGTATGCAAATGGGAGTGGTATTTGTTGGGGGCTTATCAGTATATAGGGTTTGTGTGTTTGAGCGCGGGGGATATCTGTGTGTTAGCTTGCGTGATGTACATGTTTGTGTGTGTGTGTGTGT
>CAJHNH020002630.1:12500-40000 GCA_905116865.2 Candidula unifasciata | reverse complement strand
TTATTAACTCCAGCGGAAAGCTTTGGTTGCTTGACCACTCATGGAAATCTTGCTCTGGAGAATATGAGTGATGCATGCACATCCGTTTTACAGATCTAACGTATGAGTGTGCAGACTGTTGGTTCCTTGCTGCTGATGCAAGAACACTCTGATTTGAAGAAAGCCCCCAGCTAGTCAACTCTTACGACACGCACGTTAGAGAGCCAGTGGGTCTACCCTTGTTTTGTCTACCATGGAGCTCCGGAACCCACACAGTGTATCAGGAATGCTTTTTTTTTAAAGTCGGAGTATATCAACCTGAGGGACAAGCAGCTAATAGTCTGCATACAAATAAGCCAGGTCTGTAAAATGGGTTTGCACCAAAATAGGTTCTGAAAAAGAACTAAAGTCCCGAAGTTGACGAACAACCAGAATTTTCTGCCGGGTTAGAGGTGGTGAATGTAAAGAAAAAGAAGAAGATTCACCCATTATAATTCGGGTACACTCCCCGTGTGGGTTCCACAGCCCTATTATAGGAAAAACAAGAATAGACCTACTGCCTACCCAAAAGCATGTCGTAAGAGTCGACTAAATGGGAGCTTCCATCGGAGAGCATCTGCCTGAGAGGCAAGGAACAAACAGTCTGCATACAAATTTGTCAGATCTGTCAAACGGATGCACACGCAACACTCAGGTTCTGGAACAGGACTGAAGTCCAGAAGTGGACGAACTTTCCACCGGAGTTTACAGCTGGTGAACGCGAAGAAGAAGCCGAGGAAGAATCCGGGTACCAGGAAATGTTCTAAGCAGTTTAAGCGGGCGGCGCAATGTTAAACACACAGCAGGCACTCAGACATTGAGTGCCAATTGCTCTATATCATTGTTTTTCCAAGCGGGCGCTGCCGGCTGCTAGGGTTGTGGTGGAAGGGGAAAGGGGGGGGGGGAGGCGAAAGGAAACGTTGGGACATTTCAGGGGATAGTAGTTGCCTCGGTCTAGTTGTAAGGGAGGTGGGGGGGGGGGGGGGGGGGGGGTTGGAGACCCTGGAAGGGACATTTTAAGGAAAGGAATGCATTCGAGAATTTGCTTACAGATAGAAAAATTGATTTAGAGAGAGGATGATAAGGCAAAGAGATAAATACCTTGATGGCTTGGGCATGTGCACGGGCAGGAACAGAGCACTGGCCTGATTCGTGATACTGTGGAATCACAAACGCATATGCTTTTTGACAAGGCACGTAATGATGATGATGAATACGATATTTGCGCGGAAAAGCCAATTCTACCTATGGTCTAAACAAAAATTACTTTAGCATCATGTGCAACAGTGCTAGTAGCGTGAAGAGTTCTTTACTAATCCATTGATCAACAACCATTTGCCCGGCTCTCTAGCGAAGTTGGTTAAACCTAACTTTCGCGGCGGCCGGGTGACGAACTCCTTGTGGTCCGGGTTCACTCCCGGGGGTAGGCAGAAAAGCCACATTTCTCCCAGATTAACGGTACCTATAATGGAATCAAGGCCGAAGGGTTGCGATATCCATAGTGCCGAGCCAAAGGGTTTACAACTCATGGTTTCTGGATACGTTAAAAAAAATAAAATCAACAACCATCCAGCATTTTATTTGAAAAAAATTTGAAAAAAGACAGCTTGGCCAGCAAGCCTATTAACATTTTTGTATCCTCTTACGCCAGCATAGGTGATACAAAAATATACTTTTGTTTCCTGGTTCTTTTTTAGATGTTCAACTTGCGTTAATTATTTACATTTCGAAACATGGCAGTGTAATCGGAGCACGTCAATTCGTGTGTTTGTGAAAGAGAAAAGATTTGGTTTTGTAATCAGCAAGGCGTTCATTGATACACAAACATGGATGGGTATTTAGAGAAATCACTGCACGTAACAAGATTCCCTGTCATTGGACAGAATTGTTGTCAACAGGACACGCAATCAAGGGATGTTTAATCAATCCTATTTGTCATTTAGTTGGATATGTCATCGAAGGGATTGTAACTGATTGATCATTCAGTAGGACACATTTTTGGTAGACATCTCGTGTGTGTAGACACTGGTGACTGGGTCGCCAACTGGCTCGCCGGTGAACGACTTCTTCACCGGTCGGGAAATCATTTGGGTCTTCTCCTTTGATCGCATCAAAACTGCAAAAGTGATTTTCAGAGTTACCTGGTCACGACGATAATGGGGCAAAAAATCAGCCACGTTCAACCTACTGCGAGCAGAATCGGTTATAATTGTGGTCTGGTTTCTTTGTGCAATTAATGTTGGCTAAGAAATGTCAATTGCACCAAAACTAGTGGCTTGGAGTGGGCACTCTGGCACCTATTGAGGGCCGTGCCATGCGTATAATGCAGAGACACGGGGGCATCAAGCGATAACATAAGGGGGCAGCAGATTCAAATACAATTTGAACTTTCAAGGAGTGGTATTTCAAAGACTTGCATCCCACTGAGAAAATCTACAGCACGGCCCTGCTTCTATCCAGAGCTGGTGTTTGTGTAGACTGTATCCCATTTCTCTTTTAGTAATTTCCCCCTGGTCTCTGGGTAGTAAGATCGGACGCCCGTTTCATTGTTGCTCAAGTGAAAAAAAAAACAAAAAAAAACACATCTTTGCAGTTGGAAATCGAAAAGAATAGCTGAACGGCGCTGCCCGGGCAAATTTTGGAGTTTAAAATCTTCCTGAAGTATTTCAGGATCCCCGAGAGAATGTGCCCTGTGCTGAGATTCTTCAGACTCAGACTTGAGTTAGAAGAAGAAGCACTTATGGTTTACTATCCGTGTGACATGATGTTGATCTGTTATTCACAACCTCAAATACCTTCTTTCTTCAGCTGGGCTTTTCTGAATCAGTATTGGACTGTGCTAGATCGAACTGCTTATGATTTACGTGTTGATTAAAACGATACTATATCTCCATCTTTGAAGGAGTAGATGAAGCCTGTGATTTCTTTAACCATGAAACCAACCTCGCCTTAATATATAAGCAATTTTTCTTTAAAAAACCCCAAGCCTGCTGCAGACGGGGCCCCCAATACAACCTAACTGCTGAATGGGGTTTCTGGACTTCTACCCGGTGATTCTCATTCGAATAGTGGCACTTTGTGTCACCAGGTGTTTAATGCTCGTTGTGCCGTCCTGGTGGGGTTCAGTGTCACTGTCATTCAGTGACCCCCCCCCCCCCCTACTGGCTACAGTGATGGCGAATGCATCGTTTGGTTTGCGAATACGATTTTTACAGAGATTCCTAGGGATCATCCCTGGAGCTATGGAGTTCGTATTTTGAGCGATACTTTCAGCACCTGTGGAAAAATGCTGCTTTGTATTTGATAACATTGACGTTTGCTTTAAAATCGGAGTGATTCGCCTGAGAGACAAGGAAGCAACAGTCTGCATGCAAATAAGCTAGTTCTATAAAACAGATGTGCCTGCAACACTCAACGGATGGAATAAGACCAAAGTCTAGAAGTGACCGAACAACAAGGATTTTCCACCTGAGTCTACAGGTAGTGAGCTTGAAGAAACAGAACATGGAGACATGTGTTGCAATGAATTGATCTTCTCACCTTGTAAATCCGTCAATCCCAGATAACCCATGTATGTCGTATTGTATCGTTGACTCTGCTGCACACCAAGCATTCGCATGCGTGCTCAGCCCACCAGTGACACTGCATCTCCGTGGACCTCTTCTATGAAGTTAGTTTGAATGTCTTCTATCCTGACTTCAGAGACATCAAGATGTACTTTTCTAGGCTGTAAACCCTGTTCAACCTGCAAAGAAGTTATAATTATGGTACCTGTGATAGCCGCACCAAGTAAAACCTTAGTATACCCTGCAGTATTCTTTTCCTATTACCCGTTTTCCCCTCCAAGTTGCTTTCTGAAAGTTTGACACCCTAAGAGTACAAGATATCAATCTTGGATGGCAGACCAACAGGGGAAATCCCGGATACCTCATTTTACCCGCAGAAAAGTTATAATTAAGGAACCTGTAGCAGCGACACCAGCCAGGTGTAACCTGCAGTCCTAGAGGGGTAAGGATTTGCACTCCTGTGGGTGCTTGCCGAATTTATGGAGGTCAAAACAAATTAAAAGAAATACTAAACTAAAAATATTTAATTCTAATGTCAAATCAGTACTTTTGTATGGGGCGGAAACATGGAGAACAACTAAGGCAATTACTAATAAACTACAAATATTCATTAAGTGGTGCCTGCGCAAAATAGAGGGAATAAAATGGTATGATAGAATAACTAATGTAGGGCTTTGGGAGAGAACTAAACAGGCTCCGGTGAACCAAGAGGTGAGGAAAAGACGCTGGCGTTGGATAGGACACAGACTGAGAAAACAGGAGGACATCATTACTAGAATGTCTTTGCATTGGAACCAACAGGGGTATAGGAATAAAGGAAGGTCAAAAAACACATGGAGAAGAGAGCTGGAGAATGAAGTTAGAAAGATGGGGAGGACATGCGGAGAGCTCCATGCAATGGCGAAGGATAGAACGACTTGGCTTGAGTTGGTTGAGGGCCTATGCTCCACTGGGAGATAGAAAGGCAGAAGAAGAAGAAGAAGAAGAGAAGAAGAAGAAGAAGAAGAAGAAGAAGAAGAAAGAAGAAGAAGAAGGAAGAAGAGAAGAAGAAGAAGAAGAAGAAGAAGAAGAAGAAGAAGAGAAGAAAAAGAAGAAGAAGAAGAAGAAGAAGAAGAAGAAGAGAGGAAGAAGAAGAAGAAGAAGAAGAAGAAGAAGAAAGGAAGAAGAAGAAGAAGAAGAAGAAGAAGAAGAAGAAGAAGAAGAAGAAGAAGAAGAAGAAGAAGAAGAAGAAGAAGAAGAAGAAGGGTGCTTATAGCGGTTACTTCTTCTTTGTCTTGATCGAAGAAGACATGTCCAACTTCTGCAGGGTTTGTTGCCCAGGTCAGTTTTCCCAGTTCGTTTAGTGGGAGTTGTTCAGCCTAAAAACACTCGAAGACATACTTAGGAGGAGATCGAAACACTTATGGTCATGTCCGAAATGTGATGAAGATGATTTAATTCTTCTTATTCTTCACGTTCACCAGCTATGAACTCTGGCGGAAAGTTCTTTTTGTTGATCCACTTCTGGACTGCAGACCTGTTCCTGAGTGTTGCGTGTGCATCCGTTTTAAAGATCTGACTCATTTATATGCAGACTGCTAGTTCATTGCCTTTCAGGCAGATGCACTCCGACTTCGAAGGAAGCTCCCAGTTAGTCGACTCTTACAAGCTTTTGGATTGGCAGTGGGTCTGTTCTTGTTTTCCATTTAATAGGACCCCGGAACCCACACGAGGAAGATGATTTCATAAATGTGCAATGAACAATATTACCTGGAATAATGTTTCCTAGTTAGTTTAGTGGGACATTGTGCAGTCTCATTGCTGCATCGTCATCTTTGTTTCCTAGTTCGCAGGTGATGCCTTCCGTCAGTCCGCTCCAGTGCAGCCACGTAATGCTGGTTCACCCTCAAGAAGAGGCAGGAGAATTACATGAGCATTTGCCCTATCCAATGGAGCTTCCACAAAGGCAGAGCCAATAAATGGTACTCCGCTACTGGGCTTCCCCCAAGGAATTGTCTGCTCCTGCCCATGACTGTTTACCCTCACTTCTGTTTTTCTTCTTTTTCTTCTGCGACGTTCGACATCAGTCATAGTAAACATTGAGTCCCGTCTGAGTCACAAAATGGATTGTGAGTTTAAGGTCGCCACCGGTCCCCCATAGTTTCTCTTGCAATGTGGTTCCCTTGAGCCAGATACACAGTCTTTGCTGGGAGAGGTTAGGGCAGTACTGTAGTATGTGTTCAGGGGTCTGCTTCACAATCACAGGAAGCAGATTCTTTTATGCCTATCCTGTACAGGTGTGCCCGAAGACCACATTGTCCTGTCCCAAGTCTAAAACCTGATGTTTATTCATTCCTGTTGAATTAGTTTATGCTGTCACTATCTGGTCTGTAATCTCCATTCTGCCTTCTCCACTCCCGCTTGAAAGACTGCATTAGCTCTGTTTGGGTTTCCTTGTAGCTGTGGGGTGAAGAATGAGCTTGTGGAAGATTACTCCCAGCTTTTGCTAACTCATCTGCTCTCTCATTTCCTTGAATACGACTCACTTCTGTTAAACGAGCCTCTCTTTCATCATGGGATGCGCTTTTAGAAGCCAGCAGGAGGCAGCATGAAACCTGGAATTTTGATTACATACACGCATTGATTACTTTGCTTGTCATGCATGTTGCAACTTTTATCACAATGTGCCTCAGTCCGCTTTAGTTTCCTGACATGTAACACATAGATGCCTAGGGACATTCAGTGTGGCAGTCTGTCTAGGGACATTCAGTGTGGCAGTCTGTCTAGGGACATTCAGTGTAGCAGTCTGCCTAGGGACATTCAGTTTGGAAGTTACTGAATTGTTGGTGGTGCCCGTATGTGATTAATATTGATCGCGTGGGCAACTGCTGATCTGTTTGGTGACTTATGCTACCATCAATGATGAACTGCTTTTCTAATGTCGGACTGTTTGTGTTAGCACTTCGGATGGCTACCGTATGCTTTAATGCGTGTATATGCTAGATATGCTGAGACAGCAGTCTGTCAATCTTTCCACAAGGGACTGTGATAAACATTCTGTGTGCTTTTCGTTGGCACAGGAACGGAGCAAAGATGGGGTGACCCGTTTGCTATGAAGCTAAAACTAAGACTACCAGACCAGACCAGACCAGTTTGGCAGCACACCTAGGGACATTCAGTTTGGCAGTCTGTCTAGAGACATTCAGTTTGGCAGTATACCTAGGGACATTCAGTAGGGCAGTCTTCCTAAGGACATTCAGTTCGGCAGTATACATACAGATGGGTTGTTCCATTTTTGTTGTTGTTGAAAGCAGGCTTATGGCAAGGCTTTCTCGTTTGATCCTGATAGTCACACGAGTATTTTACTAGCACATGTTACATACTCCACCACCCCCCCCCCCCCCACCTCCATCTTCCCTAATTAGACTAGAAATTCTTCTTCTTTGCATTTACCAGCTGTGAACTGGCAGACAATTCTGGTTGTTCGTCCACTTTTGCACGGCAGTCCTGTTCCAGAACTTGAGTGTTGCATGTGTATCCGTTTGACAAATCCGACTAATTTATAAGCAGACTGTTTGTTCCTTGCCTCTCAGGTAAATTCATTTCGACTTTGAAAGAAGCTCCCAATTAGTCGACTCTTACGACATGCTTTTGGATAGTGGGTCTATTCTTGTTTTCCCTATAATAGGGTTCCGGAACCCACACGGGAAGACTAGAAATTAATTCGTATTTTAACTTAAAGACCAAGTACTTTAGTACAATCAAAGATCTCAAGCTGACAGCTGATTTCTTTAAAAAATTGCACATTGAGGTCTCAATGTGTAAGAAGAAACGTCTCAATGTGTAAGAAGAAACGTCTCAATGTGTAAGAAGAAACGTCTCAATGTATAAGAAGAAACATCTCAATGTGTAAGAAGAAACGTCCCAATATGTAAGAAGAAGAAACAACTGCCATTGTATCTCGGGAGTGTGGTGCCAAGAGATGCAGTGCTCAGAAACAATAAAGTGAAATACCGCTAGAATTCATTAGCTCACCTCCAATGCAGGGTAATAACACACACACGCGTGCATGCAAACGCGCGCGGACACACACTCACACATGCAAGAAACATATTTGAATCATAAACAAAGTTTGATAACTGAACGTTTGGCACCCTAGATTAGAAATCTCAATCAGGATGGCAGACAACAAGGGAGATCCTAGATACCCCGTTCAACATTCAAAGACGTTACATATAATCTTCAGTCATCTGCGGGTCGGAGCTGAGAAATAAATCAAAGACCTGAGCAACAAAGAAAAACTATAATCAAAAAAAAAATAAAAAAAATAAAAAACCAGCTTTAAACGACACGGAGCGAACAGTTTGACGTCACTGACTTTTGAAGAAGCATTTCTGTCATATCATCTAATCTGGCTTTATCCGACATTTCGCAGTGTGCCGAATCAAAATTAATTTCGCAAACTAGATTACACAATATTGAATTAGGATTTCTCCATTTTGTTCATAAGAGGCTTATTCGCCCCTTGTTATAATTAAGCCCTTTTTGTCCAAATCATGCTCTTAAATCCGGCTATTTTGTTCAAAAAAGAACGCGATGGAGACAATCGAAGAAGAAAAAAATTAACATTTCAGTTAAAGGAACCGGGATAGTGGTACGCTGCTTACCTTCAGGCCTGAAGATAATTGGTTTGAATCCCCATAAATTTCCCAGAGCTCCTCGATTAACCCGGCCTATAATCGACACCAATAAAGGTCATAGGAAAAAAAGGGGGTGCTGGGTGATCTCGAGACATGGCTTTCGAGACCACTCGAACTCCGTAGCACCGGCGAGGATCCTGAACTAGTTAGGGTAGAATTGTAACTCCACATTTTGCCCAGGCAGCGCATTTTGGCAACTCTGTTTAGATTTCCATTTGCCACGGGATTGTTGACGTGCGCAACAATATACACGGGCGTCTGGTCTAACTACCCAGAGACCAGGGAAAGTTACTAGAAGTCAGCGTGACAAAAATCCCAGCTTTTACCGGGACCTGCACCCGGGACCTCCCGCACTCGAGGCGGACGCCATACTTTGAGACCACTCAACGCCCTGGGGTGGAACATGTGGTGTATGCCTTGATGGTCTGCAGTCCAGACTGAGGGTTTTAACAATCAGGATAGCATGTTAGATTGTTAGTTAGCAGCCCATTATCAATCAACAAGTCCTTCGCAGAACGTCGCTCTCTTCACGGCACACCTCAAAGTATTCCTTCCCTGCTCCCCGGCCCCATGTGCTTTCAATGCTAATGCATCTTCAATGTCCGGTACCCATCGTTGTGGTGGTCGACCCCTGCCTTGCCTTATACAAATTGCACCCTCCATCACCGTCTTTTCCAAGCCACCATGACGCTTGATGTGGCCATATTACTTCCACTTTTGGGACAGGATGCTGTTTATGAGCCAGTTCTCCTTGATGTTCAGCTCGTTCAGAATGTCGATGTTTTTCCTCTTCTTGATCCATAGTATTCTAAGAATTTTTCTAAAACATTTCTATTCAAAAGCTCCAATCGTTTTGCTCAGTTACTGAATGAGAGCCCAGGACTCACAACTGTAAGTTGCCGCAGGAAAAATGCATGATCTCAAAATACAAACTAATCAATCCAAAGGACTAAATACCGCATTCTTATCCTACAGAAATACAGTTTACACCAGGCTGGTGGAGTGGCTACAGGTGCCCTTATTATACCTTCTTTGAATTTTGAACAGGGTATCTGGTGTCTGCCCTCCAGGGTGGTGGGGGGGGGGGGGGGGGGGGTGTTTAATAAATATTTCAGGATGGTATGGTAATCATTTACATCGCTTTACGTCATGTTACACCACTTTGCATCACATTACTTTATTTTCCATCACGTTACGTCACTTTACTTCACTTAACATCCTTTTCATCACTTTAATCACTTTTCATCATTTTACTTTACATCATTTTACGTCCCTTAACATCACTTTACTTACATAATTTCACGTCCCTTAACATCACTTTAAATCACTTTACACCCCTTTGTCATTTTACATCACTTTACATCACAAATTTTTTTTTATTTTACATCTTTTAACGTCATTTTACGTTACATAACTTTATTTTAATTTACATCACTTTATTATTTTAAAGCAGTTCACTTTAGTCACTTTATGTTAGTTTATTTTACATGTCTTGTATATAGGTGAATGCATCTGTGGGTATAAAGGCAGTATTTGGGTATGTGCAACGAAATACAGGCGTGTGGGTATGTGTGTATATGTGCATGTATGTGTGTGTGGCCCTTTATACGCATGTGCGACAGGATGTTGATGTATAATCCTCACCATCTTGTGCATCCTTTCAAATAAATAAGAGCTCAAATTTCCACTTGCAAAAAACATTGAAATTTTCGACACGGATCACTGAATATGGACACGGGTGGTTGAACTTGTCATATTCATTGTGTGTTGACAGACAAGGCAACAGTTTAAGAGACAACACTGGGCTACGGACATCTTGCATTAGATGTGTCTAATTGTTGCCACGCAAACAGATGGTACGAAACAAATAACATGCACACGTTACAAGTTTTGTAGTATATTTTTTTCTTTCCTTGATGGAAGCAAAGAGAAAGTCAGCAGGTGTTGTCACGCACTACTGAGTGTGTACCGACTTGAACCATACAGCATATCGGTCTGAAGACTGTCATGGATGACTGCTCCGCTGCCACTTAAATGTTAAATTAAAAAAAAAAGCATGAATTCATTAACATTATTAGGTTCTTCCTCTTTAAATTCCCTGCCGTGTCGCGTGGTGCAATGTTTCTCAACCTGTTCACACTCGCGGACCACAAACATGAAGCATTTTTTTCGTGGCCTACATAACAGTTGTCGGCTCTGTGGCTAAGTCGATGCGAACGCTTCGTAATGCCGGGATGCCAGGTTCAATCCCAGCTGCGGGCCATGCGCCTTGTGTTGGTTTCGACAGTGGTATCAAGAAAGCCGACTGTCCAGGAAGCAATGGCAAACTACTGGAGGTAAATTTGCTTAGAAAAACCACACAACAGCCAGGGGCTGTTGGGGTTGGTTCTGCATGTTAAGGATATGTAACCAACCAACATAAACAATTAAAAGAGAAACAAAAACAAATGTAGAAGGTAGTTTATATTTTACATCATGATTTCCCGTTTACTTATGATTTTATAATTAACAGTTGCACAGCTGCTGCTGTTTTCTTAAAGCGGCGAGTTTATTTACTTTTTTGTTTGAATAATAATATGTGTACTCCGAACAAATGGGAGTCGCCGTGGTGGAGCGGCTAATCGCTCGCTGCGAATCGGAAAGTCGTAGGTTTGATCCCTGGCCGGAATTTTTTCAAAAATGACCTTGACTCTCAGGTCGATCCAGCCTTGAATGGGTACCAGGTGCAATCCCGGGTAGTAGAGGCGGCCACCTTGTGCCGATTGGTATATAGTCTACATAATATAGGTTTAGCCCTGTATTACACAATCCGCCTAAAGGCGTTCAAAAGGGTCTTTTACTTGATAGATACTGTGTGAAAATCAGTTTACTTAAGAAACGATGCCTGTTGATCATTTTGACAACATATCGCCCATACAATAAATAATCCGCAACTGTTTGCTGTGAATCGGTGTCTGTTTTTTTTTTTTTTATATACTGCAGATAAGGAAAAATTAACACTAGATGTTTGTTTAATTTTTAAAAAAAATTTCTTTCAAGAACATGATTATTAACATGTTGCTTATCAAATGTTAACAATTTACACCGACACCTTACTGAGTTACAGATTTTTAAAGTTGACTACGACTTCTGGAACGAACCATTCATTCATGTAACAGGTCCTTTGCAGAACGTCGCTCTCATCACAGTCTGCCTGAAAGAAACTCGGTCTCTTGCCAGTTCTCCCGCCTTATGAACTTTCACACTCAAGGAGTCACTTATATCCTATGCCTATCTTCGTGTCGGTCGGCCCCTACCCCTCCTTCCTGGTACCATGCCTTTTCCAATCCGTCCTGGCGCTTGATATGACCAAAATATTTCAGCTTTCGAGAAAGGATGGTGTTTATTCTTCCATGATGAGTTTCTTGGGATAGTAATGTGGTAGTTTCCCGTTGATTTCCACATCCACATGGCTTTAGACTATGTCCTTAGCCTTCAGAAACCTTTTCGATTGCTAGGGCAAGTGAGTGCCCTGCTCTGTGATGCTCCTGCTTACAGCAGAGGGCACCCCAGAGGTGTCCACTTATCCCTGCGGATACTCGGTCCCGATAGCTGCGTTGGCCACACCACAGTGTGTTTACCGTCCTCTACCGCGTGGAGGTGCAGTTGGGGTTTTCCCTTCACTGAGTCTTGAGACCAGAATGGCATTTCCCAAAACTCTCCAGTACTTTCAGAGGACCCTACCTACCCTAAATCTTAACTTAAAGTCGGGAGATGTGAACTAGCGTCATTGCACACGGTTATAAACCATAAGTGCTCTGCCACCAGTACGGACAGCTGATAAGAAACTGTCCATCTGTGTCACCTCTGTAGCTACAACAACGTTTTACGATTTATCCCAGAGTATCACTCTGGTACCCATTTCCTAGAGGCTGGGCGAACCCCGGGAGCCGCCCGGTTTCGAACACCGACCGTGGGCTGCAGCGAGTCGCAGCTGGATTTGAAAGCGAGCTTCTTATCGACTGCGCTAACGCGGCCCCCGACTAAATCCTAACTTGCCCAAACATAAATTTTTGGCGGCAAGCCTGGAGTTTTCTGCAGTTTAGTAGTCACTGCACATTGGGCATTCTAAAGCGTTCTCAGTCTCCAGATACAACAACCCTCCAAGGTAGCTGTGACTGATCCACGAGAAGTTAGTTCCAGTATCCCCTTTCTAGAAGAAAGCATACACGAGTTTAACTAAGCTTTACTTCCGGTCCGTTCCGTTGCTTTCTTACAAAAAATCATCATAATCAATCGGCATCCCCGAAAGGAAAGCTTAAGGTTATAATTGTGACTAGTTTTTTTTTGTCCGCGCTATATAAAAAAAACTGTTCTTTGCTCGCCACCAAGTATCCATGAAAAGTATTCTTGCAGTGCTGAAACGATCACAAGAGACAGACCCAAATACTGTCCTCCTGACCGGCGACGAATTCGTCTACCGCTGAGCCAGTGGGCGACCCGCTCGCGGATACTTTACTTTCAGCTCACGGAATTGTCTTAGTGTCAGAGATTCGAGGTCATCCATCAAAATGTTGATGGTATCAGCTGACCCGAATGGAGAAAGTAGCCGCAAGAATAACACAGCCAGTAATGTGAACCTGTAACCAGATATTGAAAGCTATAACAGAAACAGATGTTGACAATGATAGAATAACTTACTGGGTGAGGAAGGTAGTAAGGAGAAAAAGCCCTAGATGAGATTTTCAAATAAGGATCGACTGTGGCGACGTCAACAATAAGGGTCAGTCTCGAAGGAATGTCTTGGATCCTGATAAGCAGATGGGATTAGTAACCGTTTTAACAGGATTAATCAACCATGCCCTCACACAGTGATGGGGCTAGTGACTTGGGACTTCGCTCTCCGCATACAGGCACATAATGAACGAGGACATACAATACCACAACGATGCTGGGCCAAATAATACAATAGCCACTTGACTCTGATATTAGAATATGTACTTAGTAACCTGGACTGCCCAGAGACTATGTTGTGGAGTTCATATCTGATATAATTCTTAGTTGAACTGTTGAATTACTAGGTGGATTAAAAAGTCAGTCTCTAAAATCTTTACCTGCACAGGACTGCACATTACACAACCCTGATGTAGACTCTACAGAGGGTTTAATTATAAATTATTCACTTGTTGAACAGGGTATCTCGGGTTTGCCCTGTTTGTCTGCCACACAGGATGAGAGTTTTCAAGACAGACATACAGGTGGCAACCAAGGGGACACAACAGACAGACAGCCGATCCCTGCTTCAAAAAAAAAAAAAAATATGAGTGCTTCTTCTGGTTCATCTATTCATCCGTCTTTTCGGTTAGCCAAATAGTTAGAACCCTAGGCTTCCATGCAGGAGACCAGTGTTCAGACCTCGTTAAAGGATAAAGATCGTTTCTCTGCCCCCCCCCCCCCAAAAAAAAAACATCATACTCTGCCCAGTTTGTGGCGACTCCACTAGGTATGTGACCTAAAATGCTCAGAGGCACGACCTGTCGGTAATACACCGCCAAGTGATATACTGACGGTAGAGATAATTTTATTTTTATTACATATCTTAACAGCTGCTCCTCTCTACCGTAGTCTTCTCGTCCTAATGTTCCTCTTTATCTTCCTCCACCTCGTCCTCCTCCTTCTTCTTCTTCTTCTTCCTCTTCTTTTTCTTCTTCTTCGTCTTCATTGACTTCAAATAAACATTCAGATAACACACTTGTTAATGAAAAAAAATATAGCTCTTGCGTAGGAGAGAACGCAGATTTTGCCACCTTCTAAAAATATATTTTGAATGTCCAACGGGAACCCACATTGTAACGGAACCCACATTGTAACGGAACCCACATTGTAACGGAACCCACATTGTAACGGAACCCACATTGTAACGGAACCCACATTGTAACGGAACCCACATTGTAACGGAACCCACATTGTAACGAAACCCACATTGTAACGGAACCCACATTGTAACGGAACCCACATTGTAACGGAACCCACATTGTAACGGAACTCACATTGTAACAGAACCCACATTGTAACGGAACCCACATTGTAACGGAACCCACATTGTAACGGAACCCACATTGTAACGGAACCCACATTGTAACGGAACCCACATTGTAACGGAACCCACATTGTAACGGAATCCACATCGTAACGGAACCCACATCGTAACGGAACCCACATTGTAACGGAACCCACATTGTAACGCAAGTAAAAAGTGGGAGATCAGCTATAAGTTAATAAAGTGCAAGATAAAAAGAAGAAGAAGAAGAAATGATCATGATGACGACGTTGAAGAAAGAAGAGGAGGTGAAAAAGGACGAAATTATCATAATGAAGATGATGGAGGAAAAGGAGGAGGTGAAAGAGGAAGAAATTAGATAAATAAGAAGTAGAAAATGAAGCAACACATTGCTGCTATATTTTGATGTTACCTGGAAAACAGCCAGTAGATAATATCTATTAAATAGTACATTTTTTTTCAGCCGAGCCTCTAATTAAATAATGAAAACAAACCAATACAGATGTGTGTTTCAATTGTAAGCTTTCATTTGAACGTATTCAATCAATCAGAGAACCAATATCGATGTTTTTCATCTCATTTTAACCATTGTTCCGATCTTTGTTCCTTCCATTGTGTTCAAACATTACGTCACCCCAATAAAAGATGTATGATTGGATTTTTTGCGGCATGGGTAGTTGGATCGATGCTAATGTTTGCTTCTGTGTAATTACAATTCGATTGGGTTAAACCGAACTTAATGCAAAGACATCGTTATGTTTTAGACAATGTAAAGTACGTTTATTTTCAACAAGTAGACAATAAAAAACAAGTAGTTTAATTTATTTTCTTTCACGCTATCTATGATTCTTTGTGAATAATTAAAATAATCATATGGATGTTCTTTTTCTTCACCATCATCATTATCATCATCATCATCTTCTTCTTCTTCTGCTCCTCCTTATTCTGCTCCTCCTTTCACCTCCTATTTTTCTTCGTATGTTTCTCTTCTTCAACTCCTTTTTTCTGCTCCCTCCTCTTCAGGCTATAGTTGCGGTAACTTCCTTTCATCGGCGCGACGATGTCTTCCCCACCAGTAATGCTCTGAGATCCCCAGTTGTCAGCATTAACAAATACATATTTTGGGGAATGAAAAGCGACTCTCTGTGTTCTGTGGCGTAGAATAGGCACTTCTCCCCCTGGAGTAGTTGCGGTCGTGAGACTAGTTAGAAGAAGAAGAAGAAGAAGAAGAACAAGAACAAGAAGAAGAAGAAGAAGAAGAAGAAGACAAGGAAAGGAAAGAAGAATAAGCAAAGAGAGCGGCATCAGCTGCAACGGTAACAACAGACAATTTTTAAGTCCAACAGCATTTAATAATCAAGGACAACCGTCTTTACAAGGAGTCAACTCAGCTGTTGCTAGCTGACCCAGCGCCTTTTGATTGCTGATGCACACGATGTCTGTGTACCAGTGAGTCCGCTACATTCGGCTGCCTATTAATGAGAAACTGAATAAGCAGACAAAAATATCCATACGCATCTATTAGCTGGATCCATCAGGAAGTCTATAAGGCAGTGCCCTAGATCAGCGTCGACTCTGTGGCTAAGTCGATGCGAACGCTTCGTAATGCTGGGGTGCCGGCTTCGATCCCAGCTGCAGGCCGTGAGCCTTGCGTTGGTTTTGACAGTGGTATCAGGGGGCTGACCGTCCAGAAGCAATGGCAAACTACTAGGCGTAAATTTGCCAAGAGAAACCACACAACAGCCAGGGGCTGCTGGGGTTGGTTCTGCAACGTCCTGTTAAGAATACGCAACTAACCAACCTAGATCAGCTTTGCCCAGTCTGAACGGTACGGAAGTAAGTTTACGTAAGTTGCTTATCTTTTACAGGGCGTTTTAGAACCAACCACAGGATTTTTTTTACATACTCGTGATTCTACTAGAAAATTTCGCGTCGGTTGGTTGCCACTGCTCACGTGAACAGTCAGCTATCGATACCATTATCGAAATGAATGCAAAAGGTTCTACTGCGAATCGCTCGCAGATGGAATAGAACCGGGCATTTTGGAATTATGAAGCGTTTTACTCACAGAAAGCTGGTAGAGTAAGTAAAAGACAGTTCTGACGTCATATAGTTCTCGGCTGCTTGGTCTCGAGGCATGGCGCATGCTTCGAGTGCTGGAGGTCCTGGGTTCAAGACCCGAACAGAGTATACTCCGGCGGAATGTTCTGGTTGTTCGTCCACTTCTGGGCTCTAGTCCTGTTCCAGAAACATCCGTTTCACAGGTCCCACTCATTTGCATGCAGA
The DNA here is from genome assembly GCA_905116865.2 of Candidula unifasciata. NCBI lineage: Eukaryota > Metazoa > Mollusca > Gastropoda > Stylommatophora > Geomitridae > Candidula > Candidula unifasciata. The sequence continues at coordinate 23,411 of CAJHNH020002630.1, read as the reverse complement.
ATGTTGGTTCCTTGCCTCTGAGGCAGATGTACTCCTGACTTCGAAGAAAGGTCCCAATTAGTCGACTCCTACGACATGCTTTTTGGGCAGGCAGTAGGTCTATTCTTGTTCTCCCCAAAATGGAGTCCCGGAACCCACACGGGATTGTCATACTTAGTGAAAAAGCCAGCATACTCTTCGCACCACCCAACCCAGCCGATTGCAACAGCCGCCAGATGTTCTTGTCTACACAACAACATGCTGTAGATTGAGATCAACGCTAAGAAAGACTGTTTTATTTATAGCGTCGAGTCAGCAAGCGATACCATCAAGGAAACTCAAACCCAATTGTTACAGATGGCTGCCCACAAATGACAATCGGCATTTCAAAAAAGGACATAAAAGTTTGTTGGCCAGCCAAGCAATAAGACACCGCAGAAGCAACTATGTTCAAGGATATGTTTTGGCAGGAGAGAGAAGTTAGCAAGCATACTTTGCTGAATAACGTTTCTGTTTGCCATGAATATGTTAATAGTTTGTTCCTGTGTTGTCGTTATGAAATAACTAGTGGACACAGAATGCTGTTATCTCACCGTGTCCTGGAACTGTGTATGTTGATTTTTTGTATGTTTTAATGCGTTTCATTGTAAGGCCAGAGTATTTTGACAGCCAGCTAGAGAGAGAGATAAAGAGAGACAGAGAGAGATAGACAGAGAGAGAGACAGAGAGAGTGAGAGAGAGAGAGAGAGAGAGAGAGAGAGAGAGAAGGAACAAACGAACGAACTTTATTTTGAAACGGTTACATTTGACATTCAGTCCTTCTATGTACTCTTCTTTCAAACCACAATAGCACGTTATCAGTAATACCATGTTTTATGTCTATTTAAACATAAACACAATAAAGTAATACATACCTACATTATATATATATATATATACACACATACATCCACACACACAATCGTACACACTCAAGAATATACATGTACACCACAGGGAAACACACTTTATATATATATATAACAGAAAAGAGAGAGAGAGAGAGAGAGAGAGAGAGAGAAAGAGAAAAAGAGAGAGACTGAGAGACAGACAGGGAGAGAGAGAGTTACTACACGAGCGTAGGGTTAGAGTGTGTGTATGTAACTATACAACAGGGAGACATAAAGATAAAAAGAGAGAGAGAGAGATAGAGAGAGAGAGAGAGAGAGAGAGAGAGAGAGAGAGAGAGGGAGTAAGAGATTGTGTGTGTGTGTGTGTGACTACAAAGATAAAGAGAGCGAGTGTATGTTACAACACAAGAGGAAGAGATATAGTCTGTCTGTCTGTCTGTCTGTCTGTCTGTCTGTCTGTCTGTCTGTCTGTCTGTCTGTCTGTCTGTCTGTCTGTCTGTCTGTCTGTCTGTCTGCCCTCCTGCCTGTCTGCTTGCATAACTACCAACATACAAACCAGTCTACATATCTGTTCTTTTGCTGGAAAAAAAAATGGGAGGGACATGGAATCGGTGGTGGCAGAAAATTATTATTTGCTTACTTAGCCTCATGCCTACATATTTCCATTGTTTCTGTTATTGTTGTTGCAAGTATGTGTTCATTTTGTTTTTACTTTTTCAATAATGGCACTTCCCCAAAATCATCTGAATTGTAAAGGTCAAATACGTATTTAAAGCTTATTTACTACTTTGAAACGTTCCCTCCCGCCCTTCCCTCACACGAAACATGGCCTAGCTCCAAGTATTCCCGACCTTGACATACTAGATCCATTTTCTATTCCGTCGGATATAAAACTGCCATTAGGAGATCCCGCATCAACAAGAGAAACGGAAGTGGAATTTTCAGTACTGATTAATGGAGTTGTCTAGCCAGCGTTTGTTCTGTAAAAGGGGCCATTTCTTGAAAAGAGGCAATTTATATGTCCCGCTTTATAGCTATTTTATTAAAGGCCTGACCGATTCATGAGTGGCTGTCAATGGGTACCTGGGTTCTATAAGTAGAGTGCGGAGATAAACAGAGTTTGTGAATTTTCCACTTGTTGTCGATTCTGTTTTTGAGTAATCCAGTTTAATGATAATTGATTCTGGACTGTCTAGTTTTGTCGTTTCGTCTAGTTTGGGATGCGTACAGATATTGAATAAACTGGTGTGTATCTTTTGGTTATCATATACAGATTATCATTATCAGCATCCTCGTTATCTTCTTTTTCTTTACCCCGTCCACCTTCTGTAAGCTCCAGTGGAAAGTTATTGGTGTTAGTCTATCTCTGGGCTTAAGTCTTTTTAGAACCTGGTTGTCGTGTACACATTCGTTTTACAAATCTTTCTTTTTTTTTTTGGTTCATTGCCTCTCAAGCAGATATACTACGACTCTGAAGGAGGCCCCAATTAGTCGACTCCTACGACATGGTTGTTGGGGAAGGGGGGAGGAGGGGAAGGGCATGGGCCTTTTCTTGATTTCACCTCAGTGGGACCCTGGATCCCACACGGGGATCCTCGTCATCATCTTGTGCAACAAATGAGCATAATGATTGTTATGTTTTAAAGTCCCCTTTTTACCTTTCAAGGATTGCACTCTATAACATTGACATCTCAAGGATGAGAATCAAACCGCTACAAGTTCCAAAAACCCCGTCAGCTGCACATCCGTGTAACACAGTTGTATTGGGACACTGCAAAACACTTATGGAGTAACCTGCTGTTCAGTGTGGGTGTTGTTACTCTTCATTGTTTTTACTGTTCATTGTTGTTACTCCTTATTGTTGTTACTCTTCATTGTTGTTTCTCGTCATTGTTGTTGCTCTTCATTGTTGTTACTCTTTATTGTTGTTACTCTTCATTGTTGTTTCTCGTCATTGTTGTTGCTCTTCATTGTTGTTACTCTTTATTGTTGTTACTCGTCATTGTTGTTGCTCTTCATTGTTGTTGCTCTTCATTGTTGTTGCTCTTCATTGTTGTTACTCGTCATTGTTGTTGCTCGTCATTGTTGTTACTCTTCATTGTTGTTACTCGTCATTGTTGTTGCTCTTCATTGTTGTTACTCTTCATTGTTGTTTCTCGTCATTGTTGTTACTCTTCATTGTTGTTTCTCGTCATTGTTGTTGCTCTTCATTGTTGTTGCTCTTCATTGTTGTTACTCGTCATTGTTGTTACTCGTCATTGTTGTTACTCTTCATTGTTGTTACTCTTCATTGTTGTTACTCTTCATTGTTGTTACTCTTCATTGTTGTTACTCTTCATTGTTGTTACTCTTCATTGTTGTTACTCTTCATTGTTGTTACTCTTCATTGTTGTTACTCTTCATTGTTGTTACTCGTCATTGTTGTTACTCTTCATTGTTGTTTCTCGTCATTGTTGTTTCTCTTCATTGTTGTTACTCTTCATTGTTGTTTCTCGTCATTGTTGTTACTCTTCATTGTTGTTTCTCGTCATTGTTGTTCCTCTTCATTGTTGTTACTCTTCATTATTGTTACTCGTCATTGTTGTTACTCTTCATTGTTGTTTCTCTTCATTGTTGTTACTCGTCATTGTTGTTGCTCTTCGTTGTTGTTACTCGTCATTGTTGTTACTCTTCATTGTTTTTTCTCGTCATTGTTGTTGCTCTTCATCGTTGTTTCTCGTCATTGTTGTTTCTCGTCATTGTTGTTTCTCGTCATTGTTGTTACTCGTCATTGTTGTTACTCTTCATTGTTGTTACTCTTCATTGTTGTTACTCTTCATTGTTGTTACTCTTCATTGTTGTTACTCTTCATTGTTGTTACTCTTCATTGTTGTTACTCTTCATTGTTGTTACTCTTCATTGTTGTTACTCGTCATTGTTGTTACTCTTCATTGTTGTTACTCGTTATTGTTGTTGCTCTTCATTGTTGTTACTCTTCATTGTTGTTTCTCGTCATTGTTGTTACTCTTCATTGTTGTTTCTCGTCATTGTTGTTCCTCTTCATTGTTGTTACTCTTTATTATTGTTACTCGTCATTGTTGTTACTCTTCATTGTTGTTTCTCGTCATTGTTGTTGCTCTTCATTGTTGTTGCTCTTCATTGTTGTTACTCGTCATTGTTGTTGCTCTTCATTGTTGTTACTCGTCATTGTTGTTACTCTTCATTGTTTTTTCTCGTCATAGTTGTTGCTCTTCATCGTTGTTTCTCGTCATTGTTGTTTCTCGTCATTGTTGTTACTCTCCATTGTTGTTTCTCGTCATTGTTGTTGCTCTTCATTGTTGTTTCTCGTCATTGTTGTTTCTCGTCATTGTTGTTACTCTTCATTGTTGTTTCTTGGCATTGTTGTTACGCTTCATTGTTGTTACTCGTCATTGTTGTTGCTCTTCACTGTTTCTGATTAAGTATGCATTTTTGTTTACGTTGTACACAGACATCAAGCGTTAAAAGAATGCAAATGAAACTGTCCCTCCCCCTCGCCCATCCCATCATCTAATTCATATTTTGTTTTAGTTCTTGTTTTTCTCTTCTTTTTTTTTCTTCTTTCCTTTTCAAATAAACCATAAACAAACAACTAACTTACAAGTCTCTTGCAAAATTCTGCGTACCCCCTCTCCCCCTCCCCTTTTGTGTGTGTGTGTGTGTGTATGTGTGTGTGTGTGTGTGTGTTGATTCTGGTGCCGCACTTTTGGATTAAAACAATAACAACAATAGACACATTTGCCCCCCCCACCCTCTTTTTTCCCCGTATCCTTCAAGTGTGTCGTAACAAGCTACTAATTAACTAATTATGGGTTTGCCAAAATCGTACGTCTCAGGAAATATTGCAGCTTTCGTTTAAAACACAAAACGGCGTGCCAACTGTTCTTTGAAGAATGCACGCAGAAGACATAATCACCAGCTGTATTCTACAACGGAAAGAAGAAGCCAGTCTCTCACCATTCCTCTTGGTCACCTCTTACGGCATGCACAAAGTTTATTACAGATTACCCTACTCTTTTTTTGGTTGCAATGTTTTCTTTTTCTGCTTCTCTTTTGAAATGCTGGTCGGCAAGTTGTGTTATGGTGTACATCTGGGCTGCGATATCTGGGCCTGTCAGTCTATGTTTTGTTATGATATCAAAATCGGCTTCTTTACACATTGGCATTCTCATGTGTGCTCAGTCCTCCGAGGCAGCCTCGGAGAAGAAGAAGAAGAAGAAGAAGAAGAAGAAGAAGAAGAAGAAGAAGAAGAAGAAGAAGAAGAAGAAGAAGAAGAAGAAGAAGAAGAAGAAGAAGAAGAAGAAGAAGAAGACAAAGAAGAAGAAGAAGAAGAAGAAGAAGAAGAAGAAGAAGAAGAAGAAGAAGAAGAAGAAGAAGACAAAGAAGAAGAAGAAAAAGAAGAAGAAGAAGAAGAAGAAGAAGAAGAAGAAGAAGAAGAAGAAGAAAAAGAAGAAAAAGAAGAAGGAGAAAAAGAAGAATCTGCAAGCGACATGTCTATGGTCGAGTCGGCCAGAAGAGGTTTCAACACCCAGCGCGGTAAAAAAGCAAGCGCAGAAGCAGAAGAAACTGCAAAGATGACGTAGACATTCTGTTTTCTGTTGTCTGTAATCATGCACAAGAGTCTATGTAAAGTCATCATCGATACCACTTAAGTCCAGCTTTGTCATTTGTCATTCTTGTTAGGTGTCTAAACCACTGCATTTCTTGTTCTTTGATGACCTGTAAGACTGGCTTTATTCCTAGCATTCCTCTGATTTCGTGATAAATATGCATTTACTGCGTGCGCATATTTCTAGATTATGCTGAGACTAATTGTTTGTTCACAAGTGACTCAGTTGGGACAGCGAGGGGAAATTTTATTGAATTTTCACTGGCACAAGAACGGGGCAAGTATGGGGAAACCCGATTGCGGTGAAGTTGAAGCTTCGACTAAGAGTAAGATTAAAGTAAATAGGTAAAACACACTTTTCAAGTCTTTAACACGTAGGTCGACTGTTTCACAGACTAATCGCCGTGGCGAGGTGGTCAAGCAGTTTGCTCGCTCTCCGCAGCTCACGGAATCGTTCCAGGGCGGCGCTTTTCAATTCACCATTGCAATTTTTACGGAGATCCCCGGGGATCGTCGCCGAAGCTACTGTGCTCTGCACGGCGCTCTCGGCAGACGGCTAGCCTTTCTGCGAAGAGAGACTGAGCCATATGGGATATAACCATGTGCAATGAAGTGAACCCTCTCGACTAACTTTTGACTAATCACTACTTCATAGGCGATAGACTGTTTAGACCAGAGAGCCAAGGTCAGTTGTACAAAAAGCTACTGTGATATCATTTCTGCCTCTCCTTGTTCTAGCGCACAAACACAATGTAAAATATCTGATCCGCGGCTCGCAAACACAACCATCGTCTCGTATTCACAATGAGAGATTGAATGTCTTTTCAGTTGTCGCAGCAGAGTCAGTTCAGAAAAGCAAGAGGTTTCTCTAAGAAAGAAAAAAAAATGGATGACCAGGAACAATCTGGTCTCTTCAACTCATAGAAGAATGATTTTCTATGTGGAATGTCCTATTACTCCGCACCCCCACTGTCTGTCCCAGGTTTAGAGACTCTATTCAGGGCTGCAGATCCGTGTCGGAGGGGAAGCTCGAGTACACAAACCAGGGTTGACAAGGCGTGAATGAATGAGATAAAATAGCAGGCACTGCAGTGTTTGAACGCCAGCGTTCAGAATAATACAAACTGACATTGCTTAGGGAAAAACCAATTATATTAGTTGGGGAATTCCCTAGTTCGCAGGGTCTAGGCTGGAAAATTCCAAATAATTTTCAAAACACCTGTCGCTGAACTCAAAGTTGTGACCTTGTTTTTGTGTATTATTAAATTTGCTGATAACTTTAACTGTTTATTGATAAAAAAAAAATTTTTAAATCAACAAAATATAACCAATTACATCAAAGGCATAATCTAAAAAAAAAAAAATGAAATATTCATTCACAGGAAGCGAATGTTGAATGTTGAATTGAGGATCGACATCAGAGCACTAGGAACACCCCCATTAGCGCTCCCTCCAGTAACTGTCTGATTGTATATCCGTCTCGCCTTTCCCCTGAGTGTCGAGCTTCGGCCAGATCCCCTTGTAAACTTCTCGCATAACCATTCTCCTCAGACCGTAATCCAACATGTCATACATCAGTTCACCACCAAGTAGTACAGAACTGGCCAGTCTAACCGCCTACTCATTTCCCCACACACCGGCATCATCTAGAGAAAATATCCAAAGGATGCTAACTACCCGGGCCTTTTTAAGTAATGCTTGCCACTCTGCACGGAGCATGCCTGTCACCACCTTTCTCAACATGCTCTGTGAGTCAGTTACAATCACGGTATGTGTGTACAGTTGATTTCAAGCCAGCGGAAGGCAGCAGTGACTGCCTCCACCTCCATTCTCAAATTAGACGTCGTTATATCATATGCCAGGCTTTGTTGCACCAAGCGACGTCCATTCGCCTTCAGTATGAGCCCCTATGCACTTTGTCTGCCCCTTAACACAGAACCATCTGTATAGACAATCAGAAGCGATATAACCGCGATATTTCTTCTTCTTCTTTTTCTTCTTCTCCTCGTCCTCCTCCTCTATCATCATCATCATCACCATCAACATCATCACCACCACCATCTTTACTATCTTTTACTCCTCGTGTGGATTCCTGTGTCCGATTGTGGGGAAAACAAGAATCGACCCACCACTTCCCTAAAAAACATGTCGTAAGTGTCACTACATGGGGTCTTCATTCAAAGTCAAAGTGCATCTACCAGAGAGGCAAGGGGCCAATAGTCTGCATAAAAATATACAAGATCTGTAAAACGGATGCACACGCAAAACTTAGGTTCTGGAACAAAGCCAAACTGCAGAAATTTGATGAACAACCAGATTATTTCGCCGGGGTATACAGTCAGGAACGCAAATAAACAATAGCAACACAACTGATTAACTCAGAGAAGTGTTGGCATGAGATTTAAGAACCGTCTATTTACCCAATATTGAGGCGCTTGTTTAAGTTGATCTTAAAATGTCTAAGGTATTCTGGTAATCTTAGTTTCAGCTTCAAAACAAACGGGTCCCTCCATAGTTGCTCCGCTCCTGTGCCAACGAAAAACACATAGAATGTTAATCAGTCCCTAGTGGAAAAATTGACAGACTGCTTTCTCAGGATATCTAGCATACACACGCATTAAAAGCATACGGCAGCCATCACAAACAATCCGAAATTAGAAATGCAGTAGATCGTGGATGGTAGCAGAAGTCACCAGCAGATCAGCAGTTACACACGCGATCAATTTCAATCACACAATGGCTCCACCAATATTGCGACAAAAGACAGTCGTTCTATCTGTTGCGTGCTTTATTAGAAAATTAAAAACAAAATTCGTGCTGAAATTTTATCAAATGAACATCAAACAAGGCAACACCTTAAATTAAAATAAATGAAATGAACAATGCGCACTTTCAAAAGACATGTTAATCGAGTACAGATTGTTCAGATATCCATGTGATTTCCTCTTGCTCTGTGCGACGCTGTCGGCTAGTCGCTAACACAATACTTGGTGTGCTTTGCTGCATCTGAATTTAATTTTTTTAACCCAATTTCCCATCTTCGCTGAATGTTGTTCCTAGAAACTCTGATTACTGATTAATGCCTTTGCATGTAACTGTTTTATTTAAGTTCTGCTTCTTTTTTCGTGTTGACATTACTTCTTACTTACCATTTTTGATTCTCCTATTACTGTATTTCTTTTACATGCTTCAGTTATAGATGTCAGACACTGTTGCATTTTCTTGGTTGTATCCGATGTCAAGGCATGGTTATCGGCAAAGAAACATTACTAATATTTGTGTTCCTGGGCTTGGCGTCTTTGAATTTACTTTCGGTGTAGGTAATAACCAGCAGGGGCGATAAGACACATCAATTGGGATATAGTGCTAGACCTGTCTTGTGTAGACCAAACGGCATTCCATGGGTTATGTGATAAATATCACCCAGGATGCTTTGACTTCCCATGGTTCCAGAGTCCAATTTTGGAAGGAGAAACAAACAAAACAAAAAAAAGAATTGACTAACTGCTCGTGAAAAAAGCATACAGTGAAAGACGACTACTTATGGATGTTTTATTCAAAGTCGGAGGCATCTTCTTGTGAGGCCAGAAACCAACAGTGTGCAGATAAACAACCCAGATCTATAAAACTGATATGCATGCAAAACTCAGTTTTTAGAAAATGACCTAAGTCCCGAGGGAACAATCCGAACTTTTTGCAGGAGTAGGAGTTTATTGCCGGTTAACGGTAAGAACAAGACAAGAAAGTCACTTTATATGACATACTTGTTAGAAGGCGAGTGGGTCTATTTATACCCCACCCCTCCCCCTTTTCCACCGCCGCCGCGGGACAACCACCCGCAGTCAGCCCCAGTGGGGTCGTGGAAATCCAACAGAAAAGGAAAAACAATAAAAGATCCTTTCCCGCGATGTTACGCCTATACTATACTATAGGTTATGTAGTGTACAGGACACATGTTTTATCAACCACATAACACTTTATTATCACACTAGTCGTCTTCACTTCCCATAGCATCTTCTTGTTACCCATTTGTCTGGGCGGGCCTGGAAACTCAGGGCAATTTAAAAACTAATCTCTACCCGAGGAGGATTCAGGTCATTTTGGGTTTGCGTGGAAATTTCAAAGCTGGGAAAATGATCGCCCACTCCCGCCAACCAGGTACCTCATGTTGAGCAAATTTAAGTACAGAGATCTTCAGTTTCCGGTATCAAGTTTCACCTACGGCCTGGTTCCCAGTAACTCTCACAAGAAGATCCCCCAATTCGTGGACAACAACCCGGCACCCGATGCTGATTTATGACCCAAGACCAACAGTAAAACCCCGACTCTTGAGTTTCCACTTCTGGACGTTTGGTATCAGAATCCGGAAAACGACACCAGCTTTGGGGTTTCGGCAGTTGATTCTTCTGGTAGCTACTATGGAGGTGTGGAATCCGATCTTCTTCTTTGGCGGATTCAGTCGGCCAGCTAAAGCACGGCCTCTTGACATTGCAGTCTGTTTCCATTGATCTCTGAACATAATGAGTGTCCCTGAAATTTATGGTTGGGTCTGAGTATGTCTGATTCAGCTTAAATATCTTCAGTTCAGATTTCCACAGACAGGAGGATCGTTTTCTCAGATTATACCGTTATTGTAGGGAGCCGTTTGCTCTCTCTATCTCTCTCTCGCTCCATCCGCCCCCTCTTTCTTTCTTTCTTTCTTTCTTTCTTTCTTTCTTTCTTTCTTTCTTTCTTTCTTTCTTTCTTTCTTTCTTTCTTTCTTTCTTTCTTTCTTTCTTTCTTTCTTTCTTTCTTTCTTTCTTTCTTTCTTTCTTTCTCTTTCTTTCTTTTCTTTCTTTTCTTTCTCTTTCTCTCTCTTTCTTTCTCTTTCTCCTCTTTTCTTTCTTTCTTTCTTTCTTTCTTTCTTCTTTCTTTCTTTATTCTTTCTTTCTTTCTTTCTTTCTTTGTTTCTTTTCTTTCTTTCTTTCTTTCTTTCTTTTCTTTCTTTCTTTCTTTCTTTCTTTCTTTCTTTCTTTCTTTCTTTCTTTCTTTCTTTCCTTTCTTTCTTTCTCTTTCTTTCTTTCTTTCTTTCTTTCTTTCTTTTTCTTTCTTTCTTTCTTTCTTTCTTTCTTTCTTTTCTTTTCTTTCTTTATCTTTCTTTCTTTATTTCTTTCTTTCTTTTCTTTCTTTTCTTTTTATTTATTTATTTCTTCCTCTCTCTCTTTCTTTCTTTCTTTTCTTTCTTTTCTTTCTTTCTTTCTTTCTTATCTTTTCTTTCTTTTCTTTCTTTCTTTCTCTTTCTTTTCTTTCTTTCTTTCTTTCTTTCTTTTCTTTCTTTTCTTTCTTTCTTTCTTTTCTTTTCTTTCTTTCTGTCTCTCTCTCTTTCTTTCTTTCTCTTTCTCTCTCTTTCTTTCTTTCTTTCTTTCTTTCTTTCTT
>CAJHNH020002630.1:5000-7500 GCA_905116865.2 Candidula unifasciata | reverse complement strand
GGGGGGGGGGTAGGGGTATACTAAGAGTTAGTTGGACGAGTTATGAATTGGAATATCTTCACAGCACTCGGGACACATACATTTGTGCTCACATTCCCCTTTCATCAGCGTCACGCGGTTAAAAGTGCCGGCTCTATGCTGGTTAGCAAGAGTTCTTGTGCGTCTGGTGTGCCTCCCATGCTTGGCTGTGCCGATCTTTACTCCCAGTTCTGACATTCTTGGCAGTGATGTGCATACTTGGTTAGTTGGTTGGTTAGTTAGTTCGTCAGCCAGTAAGTTAATTAGCTAGCCAGTTAATTAGTCAGTCAGTTCTTCTCCTTCATCACTGGAGCCGCTGCGGTATAGAGGCTAGACGCTCGCCTGCGAACGGAAGGTCGTGGGTTCCGGTTATGATGGAACCAATTTTGTTCACTCAAAAAATGGCCTTGGTTCCTAGGTTGACCTAGCCTTAAATGGGTACCAGCTACAGTCCCGAGAAGTAAAGGCGGCCGGCGTATTGCTGACCACATCACCCACTAAGTGCCGAATTGTTTTTAAAATATTGGAATAGCCCTCTATTTCCATTACGTATGATGGCTCGGAAAAAGGCCCTTTCCTCTTCTCCATCTTCGTCCCAGTGACGTATCTGTGGTATGCCCGTTTTGAACATAGCTGCTGTATTTACGAATGTCGGCCCACATGTCGACTTCATCCGGTTTTTGTTTCACTATTTGTTTCCCGCAGGGCTGCCAATGGGATTTCTATGAAAAACCCAGCTAAGATAAACAAAAACCCAAGCAATGCATAGGCAAAAAGAAAAAAAAAATTAAAAAAAAAAAACCAAAAACCACAGACTGTTAAAAAGTACAAATTTTATAGTTACAAAACGAAACATTTACCTACTTTTTTAAAATAAGGCTATATATATATAAAAAAAAAGAATATAAAACCCCCCCCCCCCCCCCCCCAGATTTCAAAATTTGAACCCAAGGCGTCAAATAAAAACCCAAACCTGGGGGTACAAACCCATCATTGGCAGCCCTGGTTTGCTGGGTTAAACTTTCTGGTTGGTTTCATGGATCTCTGTGTCGTTAACTTTTTTTTAATCCCCTGATCCATAGGTGTCGCCTACCCCACATTTTCTCCCCAGAGGCAGCGAAGCAATGGGTCTATATTTCCTCAACATGGAGCCCTAGTACCATAAGGAGAGAGTCCAATTGAAATGTTGTTATAGTACGTTACAAAACTCATCCCCTCATACTTTAATAAAGATCTCGAAAACTTCTGTACAGGTCAATAAGAATGTGTGCATGTGGCCTTAGACTTTATGATTCTTTAATCTACCATTAGTTTGGATCCAGCAACGAGGGACGGGTGAGAGGAAGAGATCGGCGTTCATAATCAGTTTGCTACGGGAACAGTTAGTATCTACACCTTACGTTATTTGCAGTGGGAGAAGGAGCACCTATGGGTATGCCCGGTGTGCTAGGATGTGTCGATTCTCAAATCAGTAATCAGAAATTTACCTTTGCACAGAATCTGCTATTTTTTAAAGCAGCAAACTTCTTTGATCTTTGTTTCATTAATAATTTATGTACCCCTAAAATAATAATTATAAGTAGTAATTGACACACGTGTCAAACTTATTTTGAAATCAGTTCACATGTGCAGTGAAACATGATGATTATTTTGATAGCCTATTCCCCATACAATGAAAAATCCTCAAACCACTGGAGACTTATGGTGTAGATGACGACCTGAAAGTGAAACGTAGAAGAAATTTGTGCAAGTTTATGTTTTGAAAAGTTCGCCCTACTCAATGTGCTCAAGTTACTGGAAACATACTGGTTGTTTGCTTTGAATGGGTATCTGTTTTTTTCTCATGTACTGCAAATAAAGCAAAACGAAAACCAAATGACGCCCTGAGGCATTACAGGAGTAGAGGAAAGAAAAAGAAGAAGTTTATTCAGCTCAGATAGATTATGTTTTGCTTAGGGTTTCGTCAGATAACTCATATGCTTTCTGGTGTTAGATTCTGTTTAGCTTTCTTCATATTGTTTAGATACTTTTTCAGCTTGTATTTGCTTAGTTCAAGCTTTCATCATACTATTGAACTGTTGATGTGTTTTGTTGGCTAATTTTCCTTTTGTTGATTCTTTTATTCTATCGTTTACAATTACATCTATGAAGCAAAGCATGGAATCCAGAGAGGCAACCTTCATCTATGATCTAGCAACTTTGCATCGCCGCCTGATAAGCAGGCGACAAACAAGACGCAATTTTATTGACCTAGTTAGATGTGTATTGTTACGAAATCAGCATGGAGCAAAAAGCTAACATTAAATTCTGTTTAAAACTCAGAAAAAGCGCCATTGTGACAGTTTAATTAATGTGACAAGTTTATGGGGATAATTGTTTATCTGGTGCATAGATTTTGAGGTGGATTCAAGATTCAAAAGTGATGTAGAAATGCTTACTAATGCAACTAGACCTGGACGCCCAATTTGTGTTTGTAATGATG
>CAJHNH020002629.1:0-100584 GCA_905116865.2 Candidula unifasciata | reverse complement strand
AGAGATTAAAAAGCCCAGGTCTTGGCGCCATGTATCCTAAAATATAGTTTTTATCTCAAAAGAACCCCAGCAATCCTCTAGTGAAAGGTGATCCCCACATTTTTCCCGATTCCTCGGAAATTTTCAGCAAAACAAAACCCCCCCACAAACTATGGAAAGACGCGAGTATTCCAAAATCACTGGCGTAAATTTAAAAAAGGACAATAGAGGTCGTGATATTGCAAACAGACTGATCTTCATTTTGCGGTTGAGGAAGGACTAGCTCGACATTTTTTTTTTGGATCTTTAACACCCAGACACCCCGGGGTGATGAAAAAATCTAATAAAACCGAACAGAGCCTATGCCACAAATTCTTTAGTAGAAAAATAGTCAGGAAAAAAACAAGATGAACCCACGAAAAGCATTGTCTAGAAGAGTGTTTCCCATACTCTTGGCGATCACCCGTTTTTTTTTTTTTTTTTACATTAAAAAAAAAAAAAAAAGATTCCCATTTGTCGTTACTTTACTATGTTATATATATATATATATGCTAGCTGTACCCGGCCACGCGTTGCTGTGGCATAGTTTGGCTAAATAGAAATGAAATAAAGTAGAAATCGCACGTGTCTAATACAATCATTGTCTGCTCAGATATAGAGATAGTCTTTGATCCCCCCCTCCCCCACAACTAAATCCACCTACTACCCTGTCCCTCATCAAAGGTTTTTGGAAAAGAAAGACAATGGAAATCGCACCTGTCTAATATAGTTAATGTCGCAATCATTCTCTGCACATTTATATAGAGATAGTCTGGTTTTCCAACTTTAGAACACGCACCATATAATTGTATCTTTGTATTAGTGTTCGTTTATATGGTGCTATTAGCACAGTAACAAAAGTGGTTATTTGGTTATCACATGCTAAAGCTGTTTGTATTTTTATAGAAGACGTAAGTAAAGCTACTACTGTACTTGTAAATAACAAAGTAAGTCGTACAAAAATTAGAATAGTGAAGGTAGCGTTAGTAAAATATAAACAATTTAAGTAAATAATGAGAACTTAAAAATCATGTGTAAAGCTCCTCAAGTTCTCTTAAATTTCAGTCATTACCCTCTCCCCTCCCCTCTTCCACCGACTACTGCTCTCTCCCTCTTCGAATGATTGAAAAATCATCACTGTACAGCTGGCGATATTCTTTTTGTTGTAACTGACATTGACATCCCTGTCCATCCGGACTTAACTGGGAGCAGGAATTGTAATAGGTAGTGAATGGGGCTAATGTAATATTTACCGCATCATCCTTCAAGTACCAGTACAACTACTACCTCGACCACCACCACAGTAGCTAAAATAATGTCACTGCTATCTGTTTTACCATCGGAGTAGACAGGGAGTCGTGAGCCAGAAGATTTGGCGCCTCATGGCTAGTGTTGTCGCCATGGACTGGTCAAGTAAGGATGTATGATTTCGCTCCCCGACAGAAGTATGCCATAACCTTACCGGCGATCTTCACATGAGAGCACTACAGTGTAACCGCCCAACCACAACTACTACTGCTGCTGCTACTTTGAGTGGGTAAAGCAGTTACTGTGACTTAAAGCTTTCTCAGTAATCAGTTTGCCCCCCCCCCCCCCCCTCCCAATTCACCGACTACTCTTTCCCTCATCGAAGTAGTTGAGAGGGGAAAAAAAACCAATTGAAAAGCAATTAAAACAGGAAAAATACACCAGAATTAGGAAATGAACGCTATGGTAAACAGCACAGCTTGAAATTCCAACGCAAATGAAATAATTAAATCTAAATGAAAATAAATGGAAAGCTGTGAAATTTCAGCGTAACCATGCAATCGAAAAGTTTAAAATGAAATCATAAGTATGTGAAATGGTCAAATTTAATTATCAACTGTTTTACCCACAAACCTGTCCTTGTTTTTTTTTTTTTTTAAATATATATCATTAAGGGCCATATGGCTAGTGCTGTCGCCACGACAGTGCAGGTGAGGATATTATTTTAGCCCTAAGTAAAAAAAAAACTACTGCGGATTCGAACCCTGGTCTCCCTCTCAAGAGCCGAGTGTTCTACCATTCGACCAAGCAACCACTCGATCGGAATAACGAAAAGAGAACATAAATATTTTAGATGTGTGTCCCTACTGCAGTGTTCCGATTTTAACACTACTCAAAACAGCAGGCATTTGTTTTCTCATAGACAGATATCCAAATATATTAATGAAACGGTACAACAAAAGAAATTGCACGTGTCTAACACGGTTAATGTCGCAGTGAATGTCTGCGCAGACGTCGAGATAGTCCCTGATGCTCCCCCCCCCCACCCTCTTTTTCCCTACCAATCCATCGGCTACTTTTCAACTCATCGAAGGATGTTTGAAAAAAAAACAGAAAATAGAAATCGTGTCTAATATAGTTATTGTGGCAATCATTGCCTGCACAGATATAGATATAGTCTTGTTTGCTGTACCACGACATACTCTATGTATTAGAGGAGGTGTTGGCTGCACGGCGCATGCGCAGTTACTAACGTGGCTATAATTAGAAATCACTAAAATTATAAATATTAGTTTCGAATATTATGGCTTAAATTGTGGTCACCTGTCTCGAACAGTGACAGGTTGAATTTCAAACCATGATGGTTCAACATCCGGTATTAAAACAAACATATCCTGAAAATTTCAGCTAAATCGGTTCAGTAGTTTCCGAGTCTATAGGGGGCAAACAAACACACAAACATTGATTTATATATATATATATATATATATATATATATATATATATATATATATATATATATATATATATATATGAAATGTCTTCTCTAAATGTCTTCTTAGAGCTTAGACACATAACCAAAACGGGAGTTGTTATTATTATTTATTACCTATATATTATCAGTACATTAGCATAAACATTAAATGCCTACATGTTATTACTTTTTATCCAGGGTGTACGATTTGACCCGGATCTGCCGCAGACATTAAGATTAGAGTTCGCAAAGTCCAACACTAAAGTCATTAAGCCTAAGCCAGCGTCCTCTCAACCTGTAACGTCCAATTCTGCAGGATTTATACATCCGATAACAGGACGTGGGTGATGTTTTCTTTGTTTTCAATGTATTTGATCATCAATACCATATGTACTTCAATTGTTTAGTAAAGTATCTTCACTTGTTCTAATTTTAATTGTTGTAATTCCTCGCCTGTGCATTACGCGTATACCAGAGAATTATCGTCTCACAAGAGAGTAAGGAAATATAACATTCAAGGAAGTACACAACAACAGGTATGTCAATGATCCTAAACAAATCAACGAACATAGGCACAACAGGGCTTTAATCCAATCACAGCTAAAAAAAAAAAAAAAATGAAAGCTTTACATAATAAGTGCCCAAAAAAATGTTGAAAAAAAAAAATAAATAAAAAAAAAACACAGACATATTTAATCACAAAACCATGTTGCGGAAACATACCAGCAACGCAAACAGTAAATACAGATTGAATTCCTTTGAAGGACAGTTCGCTTATCTTATATTATGGGAGAGTGGAGTGAGGGTTGGGAATGGGTGGGGGTGGTAAAAAAGTTGACCATATTGAACCGGCTGAGAACAGTCTTAGTTATCTCAAAGTTCGCTTTACGCTTCTCCACCCCGACGTTTACTACGAGATGAACTGAGCTCCAGGTTGGGATTGCGATGGAATCTAGCCAATACTGTTCGTTATGTCCAAGCAGGTCATGTTAGACGGGGCGGCCGGCTACGGAAAGAGCCTTTAGACTGGGGACGACTGGATGCCGCCACTACGTGCATTTATGGATGACACGACTATAATGACAGGCAGTAAGGAGGCTGCCCACACGATTCTGATAAACTGAAAAGATTGGACAATGTAGTTCAATGGTGCGGTAAGCACTTTAAACCGCAGAAGTCGAGGAGTCTGTCAATCCTGAATAATAAGGTGGCGGCGATCAGTTTCACAGTGGCAAGGAATCAGATCCCCACGGTTCTAGAGGAACCGGTGAAGAGCCTTGGTCGCCTTTACGATTTGAAGTTGTCTGATAGAGCAGAGGTCCGGCGAATACACGAGTTACTGGCTACAGGCCTGCTCGCTATCGAGCGTTGCAGGCTGATCGGGAAGTTTAGGATCTATGTCTCCAATTTATGTTGATCACAAAGCTCATTTGGCCGCTGCTCGTCTACGAAGTGACGATGACTGCAGTGGAGACGATGGAGCGAAAAATCAACACAGCCATGAGAAAATGGTTAAGAGCACCACCTTGTCAGACTGATGTGGCTCTGTATTGTAAGCAGACGAAGCTGGTACTCCCGTTCAAATCAATCACCGAAGAGTTTAAAGTTTGCAAAGTAAGACTCGCGATGATGTTGCATGAGTCTTCAGACCCCACTGTCACTGCTGTCCAGTCCGCTCTAAAGACAGGTGTCATATGGAAGATCCTAGATGCGATCGAATTTGCCCAAAATGAACTAAAATTGATAGAAGTGATGGGTTACACTCAAACCGACCGTCGAGGCCCAGGGCACGGGACAGTCAGTTGGTGGTCCAAAGACACAGCTAAATAACGCTGAAACATGGTAATACAGCAGATTAGGGACATCGAAAACTAGGTTCGGGTCCAAAAAGCCCCACAACAGTCGTAGCAAGGCCAGTGGATGGGCTCGAAAGCGCCTTGCCACGAGTACTCACGTGGGGTGGATCTGGCGAATGGCCCCGCTGCGACTGAGCTTTATCGTACGATCTGCCTACGATGTGTTACTGTCCAGTTTCAACATGGTCACATGGAGTGCGACTAACGACCCGACATGCCCCTTGTGCAGAGCTAAGCAGACGCTCAAGCACGTATTGTCCGCTTGCAAAAAAGTCCTATGCCAGGGTATATATATTTGGCGCCACAACAAGATGCTGAAAGAGTTAGCGGACGTTGTTGACCAAGCTAGGATGAGGGTTAAATAGAAGGCCAGTCCTACCGTCGTCCCCGTGCGCTTCCTCAAGGATAAGCAGATTTATAAAGGTAAATTCAACAAGGTCGCATAAGCTCCATCGATGCTTGACTGTGCGAGTAACTTGCTACTGGCGGTTGACCTGCCTGGTCACGAAAAGTACCCAGAGATAATCCAGAAGACCGGCCTGCGACCTGACATGGTCCTACACTCTACGAAGAAACGTCAGCTCATCCTGATCAAGCTGACCGTGCCGTATGAGTCGCGAATGGATGAAAGTCACATGTATAAACTCGAGAAATACAGTGAGCTCGAGGCTGGTCTGAGGAGAGACAAAGCGTACACAGTAAGAATCTTCGCCGTCGAGGTAGGCGCAAAAAGTATCGTTTCCACTTCTATGAACAATGTGATAAAACAGCTAGGCTTGCGAGGAAATTAGCGCAAACGATCACTAAAACAACTAGGCGAGGCTGCAGAGAGCGCCTCGAGCTGGCTCTGGACACAACGGAACGTCGTGGGGGACGGGTCTTGGTGAGCTGGTACGGGTATCTAGTGGGAAAAAAAAGTCTTATCCCTTAAATTCCATTGTGTCCGAATTGTCTGCCGGTGTCCCTCTGCCATTTGCCAACAAAGTCTAACATGTGTCCGATAAACCATACGTAAGCTTGCCACTTGGTCGTCCAGGTATGCTGACTGCCCTAATTATGCTACCGCAGCGACTATGTAAAAAAACTTCGAATCTCACAGTACCTTTTGCGCAGTCACCAATTTCGTCTTGTCCTTGTCCGAGAACATCCGGTAATACGTGCAGCAGGAGCAGTTCAACCCTCAGCTTTATGAACTCAGGTGGGCCCACTCTCTGAAAATGTCTAGGAGCTCGTGGGCCGAAACATTTCTCGACGAGAGATCACTTCTACTGATGATTGGTAGACTCCTGCTGTACATGCTCCCTTGTGGAGTTTTCTTACTGTACAGCTGTGTTAGAATGGCTTCTTTGTAGAGATTAATATTTGGCTAAAATGACAACTTGATCAATTGAAAATAGAGAAAATTAAACGCGGGGCAACTGTTGTTTGAAAGGGTAA
This sequence comes from Candidula unifasciata, assembly GCA_905116865.2. Lineage (NCBI taxonomy): Eukaryota > Metazoa > Mollusca > Gastropoda > Stylommatophora > Geomitridae > Candidula > Candidula unifasciata. Next base: position 94,551 of record CAJHNH020002629.1, on the reverse strand, counting down.
ATTCTTTTTTTTTTAAGAGGTTCAATCAAAAGACAGGAACAGCAAAAATGCTACAGATTCTACGTAGAAGAATATTTGTGCATGAAAAACACGCATTTAAAATTGTACACATGCTTATTAGCAAGTTATATCAGTCAGTCAGCTAATTTCTGATGTGTGTGTGTGCATTTGCGCGTGTTTACGCATGTGAGTGCGCCTGTGCGAGTGCGTGCGTGTGTGCGTTCGCGCGTGTATATGTGTGAACAGGATCAACACACGAATTGTTGTGGTGTTGGAGAACTCATTTTTGTAGAAAACATGTTCGCCCACGCAGTCAGCATGGCAGTTGATGCTAAAAAAAAAAAAATAAAAAAAAAAATATAAAAAAAAAAAAAAAAATATAAAAATATAAAAAAAAAAAGCTATAATACTTTGTGAAAAATAAAATTCATTATTATAACTAATTTAAGTTCACAAATTATAATATTTGTGGCTTGTGGTGAATCTTGTACGTCAGGTATGGTGGGGGGGGGGGGGGGGAAATGGGTGGGGGTGGGAGGGTGGTTGGTGAGGGAAGGGGGGTGTTTATTAATTATAAATCAAATTTTTTTGGTGTAAAGTTTTTCTTCTTCCTTCTTCCTTCCTTCTTCTTCTTCTTCTTCTTCTTCTTCTTCATTAATCATTCTTCTTTCTTTCTTTCTTCTTCTTCTTCTTCTTCTTCTTCTTCTTCTTTTTCTTCTTCTTCTTCTTTTTTTTCTTCTTTTTGTCTTTCCTTTTTTTTTCTTCTGCACTTCCTTTTTAATATTTTGGGTGTCGAAGGAGACACAAAGTCCTGCTTCTTGTTCTTGCTGTTGTAGATTTTATCTGAAATTATCTTTCCATCTTTCCTTTGTCATCCTTGTGCTCTACAACTTTCTCTCTCTCGCTCTCTCTCTCTCTCTCTCTCTCTCTCTCTCTCTCTCTCTCTCTCTCTCTCTGTCTATCTGTCTTTCTTTATTTCTTTCTTTCTTTCTCTGTGTGTGCGCATACGTGTATCCCTCATGTGGTATGGCGCCTCAAGAGATTCTCTCTACGTGGGTAAGCCATTTGATTTGCTGTCTATGCATATAATTTAGGATCAATTCTGTGCCTACTTTGTGTCTTTGGTGTGTGTGTGTTGTGTTGTAATTATCTAATTTTCTGATTATTGTATTTTCTGGTCACTCCTTGCTAAAGAAAACATTAGTATGTTCAAACCACTAAAGTCATAGACCTAAAATGTGACAGGCAACCTTTTTTTTAGCAAATATGAAACCGAAGATCGGGCCAATTAAAGTCACCACTCGAGACTGGATGTTGGAACAGACTTTAATTGCAGCAGCTATAGGAAACATCACATAATTTGACAACACAAACAGAGTAGGTCGGATAGCTGAAGAAATATAATCATCTTGGTATATATGTGAGCTGCTAAAGAAACTGTCGTAGGGGAAATAAAATTCTCTTTCAAATAATTAAAGATCAAATAGATTACAGAACAGACTGAAAATTTTAAGAGAAACCTTTAAGATATCAATTTAAAAGCTCACCCCCCCCCCCCCCCCCCCCTACCCCCGTATACAGTCCTGTAGAAGAATTATTAATTTGTCAAAACTGGATATTTAATTGTCAAAACCAAAAACTTGAATGCTTCGCGAAAAAACTTACTAAGTAGCAAATGGATTACGGCGGCAACAACTAATACTTGAAATGGTAGACAATGACTCAGAGCCAACTTATCTGAACCCTGGTAACGACACTGCACTTCTGTCCCACATATGGAGGCAGCTGAAAGATAAATAAACACACCCAAAAAAAAAATGATACAACTTTACATAAAAATTTGAATAACCAGAAAAAAAAACCGATATGATAGTGCAATCTCCCTTGGTGAAATCTCACTTGAGGACTTAGATTATACCCTGTCTCTCTCTCTCTCTCTCTCTCTCTCTCTCTCTCTCTCTCTCTCTCTCTCTCTCTCTGCGTGTGTATGCGTCTGTGTATGTGTATGTGTGCATGTATGTGTACGTATGTGTTATAACTCTTACCTGGTAAAATAGGCCACGTAAACACAACATATAATGGTGCCATCAACTCCCAAAACAATGGTCACCCCCCCCCCCCCACAAAAAGACGTTTGTACATGTTTTTAAATATTTTACTAACAGATATAGTTATATGTACATATATAGTAATATTTACAAATATAGTAATGTGTAACTGATTTCATCTTTTAAAGTCACAAATCACCATGGCAGCATCACATCACTTCTGTCAGTTAGAACATCACACAGCAATGTCTCAAGACAGCACATCTTTAATTTATTGACAATAAGCCCACAAAAAATATCACAGCGAACTATTAGTGTCACCATCAGCAGCTTAGTAACCCCTTAATTATCGCTGACGTGGGTCCCACTGTGAAAAGTTCTGAAGTTCACTCTTAACATAAAAAACAACAGACTACAAATTATCGACTTAACAAGTTCACTTTTACAGACGAACTACGGACAGCTTTTTTTCCTGGCAGTCCCGAAGCATGGGCTGTAGCTCCCAGCATTGCATCATTTGCAGAACTTATACCAGCTCCGTCCCCGGGAGCGGGACTGCCTCACTCATTTCTTATTCCACACCATCACCCGGCAACTCTGGCGCAAATGCATGTAAGGGTCAGTATTACAGCCTGCTGTAACTTCACGTTTTCCTTCAATGAAAGCAGGGCAGTTTCATAGAAGTAAGAAGTAACTGTTTAAACTCGCTTATCCACATGTGTTACTTTTTTAACATCGAGAAGAACTGGCTCCTAGACAGTAGTCTGTCACAAAGGCTGAGTTATTCTGGTCTTTGGCCGTCATATGGGCTGGAAAACACAGCTCTCTGACAACGAGGCTAAAGCCTGTCTATGAGAAGATGGATATAAACACTGAAGATGCACAAATTATGAAAGCATATAGGTCTGGAGAGTTTTCTAGAGAAAGACTTTAAGACGTACCGTGACAACAGCAGCGTTCTGTAAAGAACATGCTGATTAATGATGATATTACTTTCTGACATTATTCATCGTATTTTGATCGATTCAATTATCTCCTTCTTTGTTTCACTTCGAATTCTACTTGGCAGTGTTTCAAACAGTTTCAACTCCAGCAAGCGGTGTGTAAGTGTACGTAATCTGTAATTCACTTTCAGCTTCGTAAATTTTACTTATATGAAACTTCTCATACTTGCGCTTATATGAAACTGCCAGTGCTTACATTTTTTATTCCACCAGGAAATAATGTGTAGTATATCGCACACACGACAAACATCATTGACTTTCATATATAGAAACCATTTATTTGTTGTCATGTCACAAGAGTTAATAGCACCGAGTTGTCAGTGCGTCATGTTTTATACCTACCGCGATACTTTTGTTTATGGCTAGCCACGTGAATGCATACAGACAGATCTACAAACAAACAGATCTACAGACATACAGATCTACAGACAGATAGATCTACAGGCAAAAAGATCTACAGACACAATAAATGATCGAAATTTTTTTCTCAGAAGTCTCAACATATTCATACATACATAATATACATAATACATACATACACACACATACATACATACATACATACATCTCACAGACATACATACACACATACATACACATATAAAAAAATACATACATACATACATACACACACACATACACACACACATACATACATACATACATACATACATACATACATACATACATACATACATACATACATACATACATACATACATACATACATACATACATACATACATACATACATACATACATACATACATACATACATACATACATACATACATACATACATACATACATACATACATACATACATACATACATACATACATACATACATACATACATACATACATACATACATACATACATACATACATACATACATACATACATACATACATACATACATACATACATACATACATACATACATACATACATACATACATACATACATACATACATACATACATACATACATACATACATACATACATACATACATACATACATACATACATACATACATACATACATACATACATACATACATACATACATACATACATACATACATACATACATACATACATACATACATACATACATACATACATACATACATACATACATACATACATACATACATACATACATACATACATACATTCTTTTTAAACACAACACAGGAAACTGAAAAAAAACATGTTCGCACTCACTTCCTAATATTCAATGAAAATGTCTTATTACATAAGATACTTATCAGTTTGTAAAATATTTACTTCACGTATTTTGCCTATATTCACATAACTATGTTTAGTAATCTATGCACTTATTTTTTATTAATGCGACTATGTTAAAAAAATTACTGTAGTCGAATTATAAGAATGAATACCCTGTACAGATCAAAAGAGCAAAGAAAGAAAGAGACTGACTAAAGGGGAGAACTGAACTGCCAACATCAGAAGGCGGCAATATGCATTCCTTGGTCATGGGAAGGAAGAAATTTGAATGGGAAAAGAGGCAAAGGGAGACCGCGAGAAAAGATGCTGGACAGATTGAAATCATTGCATGAAAGATCACCTGCGTCAAATCTTAAAGAAAATATGCTAGATTTTTTATGGGGAATAACTATCAACTTAGCACGGCATGCACTAAAAAAAACTATGCTGGCAATTCATGTCATGAATCTTTAATTTAATATTTTGATTGATTCCAAAGAATTTCTGTGGCAGCAGAAGGGAGAAAGAGAAGCAGAAGAAAATGACAAGGTGTAAGGAGAAGTAAATGGAAAATCGAAAGTAATGCATACGGGTATTGTACGGGAAATGTAGAAACTTTTACAACAGAGGACGGATGTTAGACAAATTGATATAGGGTGCTCATAAGGTGGCCACACAAGAGATTCTTGCCGGATTTAACTTTAGAAATCTGGCCAGCCTTGAGGATGCGCATAAAGGGTGGGCGGGGGGCGTTAGGACTTTATGACTGGCCCCCGCATTGGCCTTCATCCAGGCTTTGTCCACGATTTCCGCTAGGTCTTTGAGGACTTTATTGTGGCGTTATGTATTACGTCCTTGGCCTAGGGCTTTTTTGCGCGCGGACTATACGTGCCCGAGCGTCTGCAAAACTCTTCATGGAAACATGTTGGGTCGGTTGTCGTAAGTCATTTAAAGATGTTAGCGCCAAATGGTAACACGTCGAAAGCAGATCTTATGACAAAGCCTAGCAGCAGCGTGACCATTTACAAGATCGCACCCCATGTAAGTATTCGTGGCAAGGCGCTCTCGAGGACGATCAAGTGGCCTTGCTGCGACTGCTAGGCGTCTTTTTGGACTCGTAACTTGTTCTCGGAGTCCCTTTTCTGCTGAGTTACCATGTCTCTGCACTCTTTGGCTAAGGCTTTGGACCACCACGTGACTTTTCCTTGCCCTAGGCCGCGTCGGTTTGTGTGTAACCCATAACTTTCCCCAAATTTAGTGCGCTCTGAGCAGATTCTATCGCATCTTCGATCTTCTATTTTTTTACCTGTCTTTAGAGCGTGTTGGACAGCGGCCACTGCGGGGTCTGAAGAAGCAGTATCATGGCGAGTCTTACCTTGCCGACTTTAAACTCTTTGGTTGTTGACTCCAACAGAAGCTGGAGCTTATCCTGCTTTCTATATAGCGCCACATCGGTCAGACAGGGAGGGGCTCAAAGCCACATCCTCATGGTCATGTTAATTTTTTTCCCACTATAGTCTCCACTGCACTCATGCTTACCTCGTACACGAGCAGCGGCCAGAGGAGGTTAGGAATCAACACGAATTTCCTGGCTCATCAAGAACATTAGGGATCTTTTTCCTTGCCATTGTGAAACTGATTGCCGCAACCTTAACTTTATGGATTGATAAACCTTCCGATTTCTGCGGTTTGTATTGCATGCTGTAACATTCAGCCACGAGATCAAACCTCTGCAAAATAAGACGATCACGTGCTTCACTGCCCATTATGACAATTGTATCCCCCTTGAAAGCTCTCAGCGGCGGCATCCAGTGATCCCCAATTCGAAGGCTTTGGCCGACGCTGGCAGCCCCATCTAACATGACCTGCATGGCCAATTCGAACAGTATCAGCGAAATCGTACAAACATTGCTTTCCTAGCCTGGAGCTTAGTCTCGTAGTGAACGTGGGGGTAGAAACGCGTTTGGCAAACTTTGAGAAATAACACAGTGATTTACATAAGCACTTGAAAGGGAGACAGGATACAGGTGCGTGCTGTGCACATGCAAGGCTCACTATTGTCAATATCTATGCATGTAATGACGAGATGGATGCATGAACATGGCATAGACTGAAGGCAGTTCAGGAGCCTGTTGTGGGTGAAATTCTACTGTGCAGAATACATGATAATAACTAGACAGGGAAAGCAAATAAATGTTGGCCACATACAAGTCGATCATAGGTAAATCAAACGAACGGAAACATATAAGTACTTAGGTGCAAACTTTAAGTGCTCCAGTATGCTGAGGGCAAACATACAATCTAGAATACAAACTGGAAATAAAGTATACTTTGCCCTTTAACATCTGGTAAAGTCAAAGTGTCCGTCTCATACCAAGATCAAAATATATAAAACGTTGATAAGACCAATGGTTTTGTATAGCCAACTTGGAGCACAACTAAAAATGATGAAGCCTTATTACAGCGGGGAATGGAGAGTGAGAAGCAACAACGAAATTCATAATCTGTTCAAATTACCATTGATCACTGTCATTATGAGAGCTAACAGACTAAAATGGTTGGGGCATATTGAAAGAATGTCAGATGACAGAGAAGTAAAAACGTTATACACCAGGGAGATGAAAGGTCGTAGACCACAATGGAGACCAAGAATACCATGGAGAGATAATATCTAGACAGACCTACAAACACTTGATGTTACCAACTGAAAAGAGAAGACAACCAGAGAGATGAATGGAGGCCGGTGATATCGGCTCAATGAACCTCAAGGGCTCAGAATGCTGCAGAAAAATAAGAAGATCAGAAAGTAATATAACTTTCACCTACGAATAGATTGACATCTTAGGATCTGCATTTAAATTACTCCATGTTGTACAGAAGTATGGCTTCACAGTAGTTGATGTAATTGCTGATAGTGCCGTTAACAAAATGACCAGACTTGTGACAATTATGATTTCGGAAAATTGGTGGCAACCCTCTTCCGGAACTTCGCTACGCATATGACACAGTCCTTCTTTAGAACAGCATTAAGTGAAAAGAAAATTTAATATTGTCTGCCCAAAAGCATAGTTAAAATCACAAGAAAACGAAAATAATGTCCACGGACAAAACTGACTGTCAAAAAAATATAAAAAAAGGTGAAGAAATTGAAAATATCACAAACTTTAAATATCTAGGCTCTATAATAAATAGCAATGGAGACTGTTTGACAGAAATAAAATGAGGGCGGCCAAAGCAATGCAAAGATTAAACAGCCTTAAAAGTCTTTGGTTAAGTACCAGCAAGGATATCAAAATTAGAATTTTGAAAGCCTGTATCTTCCCTGTAGCAACATACGGATGTGAATCGTAAACTATCTCCCAGTCCTTAAGCAAGAGAAAAGGGGCTTTTGAGCTGAAATGCTTTAGAAAGATTTTCAGATTATCTTGGACAAAGAAGATGAGAAATACTGACATCTTGAAAGATCTGCACATCAAGGAAGATTGGCCAAAAAACAGCAGCCCGTCTCGGAAGCTGACATATTTTATTCATATCAAGCGCCACGACAGACTGGGAAAAAAAATAACAGAAGGCATGGTACCAGAAAGTTGGGGAAGGGGCCGACCGACACGAAGATGGCACAGGATGTACGTGACTCCTTGAGTATGAAAGTACATAAGGCGGGAGAGCTGGCGAGAGATCGAGTTTCTTTCAGGCAGACCGTGATGAGAGCGACCTTCTGCAAAGGACCTGCTACACGATGATGATGAGTGCCGTCAATCGCAAAGTTCACACTGATCTGCTGAAACCAAGCCAAACATGTATTGAGAACCCAGATCCTGCTGATTAAAAAAAAAATTATGCAAGAGTCTGTGCACTTGCTAAAATGCATTTGGAGGAATCGGATCAACTAGAAGGACACAGACCAGAAATTTACATATTCTTTAATAGCTGGACAAATGTTAAACGACTGTGATACTGATAGAGCTGCAGTTGCAAACTTTTCTTGTTCAAGAAACTTTATTAAAGTGAGCAAATGAATATTGCAAAACTGGAACCTAAAATTTCCTACAAAGCCATTTATTCCTCCAGCATGGACAGATAGAACTTCCTCTTGCTTTGGCAATTTTTAGTAAATACAATGTTGATTCTCTGCGTTAAGTAGGCAGTAATTAAACCGCAGATTTTTTTTTGGGGGGGGGGGGGGTGGGGTAGGGGGGGGGGTGCATTCTTAGATGGTGGCATATTGTTATTGTAAAAATTAAATTTGTAGTTAAAAAGACACTGAACTCATTCTTAAATCCTATATTGTCTGATAATGACGAACAAATAAATTATCTTGAACAGTTTGCTAAAGGGTTAAAAAAAAAAATAGGACAAGCTGACTGGCTATAAATGAAAACTGACCAAGAAAATATACGATGTTGTGCTGCATACAGTGACCGCAATGCCTTCTTTGATAAAATATATGTTTGCAACTAGAGACGCCAGTTTTACACTTCTTGGAAAGCTGCAGACAGGTATCTTAGAGCCTCAGTTAAGTGAATGTCGCCAGTTAATAGAGGCAAACTAGTATCTGTTCAGCTAGTTTTAGAAGCAAAAAATAAAAGTAAAATTACCTCACTGCTAAGTGTGTCCTCATTAACCTAAGGAGATGTTTCTATCCGTGACCTCTCTGTTTCTTAGCAACAATAAAGGTTAAAATGGTGATGATATCGTTTCTGGTGCTGTTTAGCTGGATGCGAACAATGCTTTTTTTCCATATTAGCCCAAATGGCTGTAAATCTTTGGTTTCGGAAGGTTCTGAAGAGTTGCTTGTGTATATTGCTGGATTTGTCTCTAGCAAGCTGGAAAAAAAGTCAATGTCCTGTACGCTATATTGCCGATGGACAGGTCATTAGCATATGATGTTGATTCAAGTGCAATGTCCACAAACTACATACAGCTGCTTGACCGTGGAGGTTTGAAATACCCTTCAAAGTTTATAATCGTATTGACTTTTGCCGTATATACAGCTATACAGAAGCTTATATCAGCTGAGTTGGAAACAACATTTCTAGCCTATAAACATCACATACAAAAAAGTGTTTATGCATATTGTTGTATGCGATATACAGGTATATTTCAATGACGAAATAGGTTGTGTCTGTGGTGAGTGTTGTTCTGAAGTAATCATTGCTTTTATAGCGATGCCATCCTGGCAGAAGTTTTTTTTTTTTTTTTAAACAACTATAGAAAAGTGCAAAATGATACATCCATGCTGAATAATAAATTATCTAAGAAAAGAAAGCTGCTTAGTTCACTCACTAATTTTCATACTGGATATTACCAAGCTAAAAATGTAAGTAATTTCTGTTGTAGTTTCTGTTTCTCTGTTATTTTGATCACATTATTTTGAGCTGAAAATGAGACATCCTAGGCAAGTCGTTCCCCCTTTCCACTCCTTTCCTGAAAAAAAAAAAAAAAATTTAAAATATTTTTTCATTACTTTTCATTAAGGAACTCACATTTCTGTACATTGCTGTATAACGCACATGTAATTGCATTTACTTGATCTTTATTTTGATCAATATTTTATTTACTTTTTCTGACATTAAGGAACTCACATGTAAAGAAAATTAGATCTGTAACATGCCTACTAATGTAGATCTACTTATTTTCCCTTTTAGTTTGTATTTGTGTGTATACCTACATACAAGTTCTATTAGGGAGATATTCCCCCCCCCCCCCCAAAAAAAAAGGGGGTGGGAAGGGAACTGTAAGAGTGAAAACGGACGTATGGTCAACCTATTTCTAAGACATGGTTTGCCTTACTGAAAGCTGTTTATGCTCGTAAGCCCAGGGTGATGACGTTACGCCAAGCTGATGTCATTAGCCCCATGACCCATATTGAAGACGTCCTTGGTTTTCATTAAACAACAGAGTAGTCATGATCACCACGCTTACATTGTCTGCATGTGTGGAGGTCATATCGAAATGTCACTATATCTTCCTTCCAGCAGCTATTACAGTGGCACTTGTATGGCAGGCGTTACGGAAACGTATTGACAGTGACAGGCTAATTGAGCAGGCTTAAGAAGATTTAAACTGAAAAACTAGAATGGGTTGACAACATCCAGAAGTCATACCCCAAGAAACTATCATATTATCCTCTTTCGAAGCTCAGGGCTGCTTCCCCGCCGCACAGAATTACCGGATGGTGTTATACTTTCGGCCAGAGACAAGACGACTTGGTGGTTTCGAAGGAGGTACTGTGAGATAAGAAGCCGCCACGGCAGCGTAATTAGAACAGTCCGCATGCCTGGACGACCGAGCGACAAGCTTACTTTGGTTTACCGGACACATGTTGGACTTTTATTAGCAGTTGGCAGAGGGACACTGGCAGACAATTCGTACACGATGGACTTTTCAAAGGGATAAGAAACTCCTTTCCGCTAGACACCCGGACCAGCTCACCGAGGCCCGTCCCCTACGTTGTTGCGCTGCGTCCAAAGCCAGCTAGAGGCCCTTTCGGCTGCCTCTCCCAGTTTTTTGAGTGCTCGTTTCCGTTCATTACCGCGCAATCCTAATTCTTTCACCACATTGTAGAGCGAAGTGGAAACGAGGCCTCTCGCTCCCACTTCGACGGCAAATACCCGTACTGTGTAAGCCTCGTTTCTCCTCAAACCGGCTGCTAAATCACTGTATTTCTCGAGCTTATACAAATGATTCTCCTCCATCCGCGACTCAAACGGGACCGTCAACTCAATCAGGATGAGTTGCCGTTTTTGTGCAGAATGGAGAACGATGTCCGGTCGCAGGCCGGTTTTACGGATCAACTCGGGATACCGTTCATGTCCTGGCAGATCAACCGCCAGTAACCAGTCCCTCGCAGAGTCTAGCACAGATGGAGCGAATGCGTTTTTGTTGACATTACCTTTTGGAACCTGCCCAGCCTTGAGGAAACGAATGGGGACGATACTAGAACTGGCTCTGGCATTAGCCCTCATTCTAGCCTGGTCGACAACGGCTGCTAACTCTTTTAGCACCTTGTTGTGGCGCCAGGTATAGCGGCCTTGACCTAGGGCTTTCCTGCACGCGGACAGGACGTGCTCAAGAGTTTGCTTTGATTTGCACAAACGGGCAAGTCGGATCGTTGGTCGCAGACCATTTAACCATGTTAACACCGGACGGTAATACATCGTACGCCGCAACGAACGATAAAGCTCAGTCGCAGCGGGGTCATCCGCCAGATCTCACCCCATGTGAGTATTCTAGGCAATGCGCTCTCCAGGCTGACCCAATGGCCCTGCTGCGACTGCTGGGCTGCTTTCTGAACCCGAATCTCGTTTTCGTTGTCCCTCACCGTTTGTATCACCATGTCTCGGCGTTCTTTGGCTGAGGCCTTTGACCACCAATTGACTTTCCCGTGCCCTAGGCCTCGACGGTCGGTTTGTGTGTAACCCATTACCTCCTTCAATTTTAGTGCGTTCTGAGCAGCTCCTATCGCATCGAGGACCTTCCACTTCTGGCCAGTCTTTAGAGCGGGCTGGACAGCGATGACATTTGGGTCTGAGGACTCGCGCAAAAGCATGGCGAGCCTAACTTTGCCGACTTTAAACTCTTCGGTTATTGACTTGAACGGAAGTACCAGCTTAGCCTGTTTACAATACAGAGCCACGTCGGTCAGACAAGGCGGTGCTCCAATCCACTTTCTTAAGGCTGTATTGATTTTCTTTTCCATGGCTTCAACTGCAGTCATCGTCACCTCGTAGACTAGCAGTGGCCATAGGAGCTTTGGAATCAACATGAATTGGAGACACCATACCTTGAATTTCCCGACCAGCCTGCATCGCTCGATCGCGAGCAGGCCTGTAGCCAGTGACTCATGTATTCGCCGGACTTCCGCTCTGTCAGATAACTTCGAATCGTAGACGCGACCGAGGCTCTTCACCGGTTCCTCCAGAACCGTAGGGATCTTGTTCCTTGCCACCGTAAAACTGGTCGCCGACACCTTGCCCTTATGGATTGACAGACTCCTCGATTTCTGCGGTTTGAACTGCATACCGCTCCATTGGACCACCGCGTCCAATCTTTTCAGGATCGTGCGGGCAGACTCCTCGCTGCCCGTTATAATAGTCGTGTCATCCATAAATGCGCGCAGTGGCGGTAACCAGTGATCCCCTATTTGAAGGCCCAGTCCGTAGCCGGCCGCCCCGTCTAACATGATCTGCATTGCCATGACAAACAGTATAGGTGAGATCGTACACCCCATAGCTATCCCAATCTGCAACTCAGTCCACCTCGTGGTAAACGTCGAGGTAGAGAAGCGCAAAGCGAACTTAGAGAAATATTGCTCGACCATTTGACTGATCTGTGTCGGTACGTGAAACATGCGAAGGGCTCGCCACAGTAGCCTATGGGGGACTGCCCCGTAGGCGTTGGCTAAGTCCAACCATATAACGTGCAAATCGGTTCTCTCATGCTTGGCTCTCTGGATAGCCTCCCAGATCATGGTCGCGTGTTCAAGGCACCCAGGAACGCCTGGAATACCACCCTTCTGAACACTCGTATCTATGTACTTGTTAGTCATCAGATACTGTGTGAGCCGGCGAGCCATGACTGAGAAGAATATCTTACCCTCAACATTCAACAGCGAGATGGGCCTGAATTGGGAAAGACTCTTCGAGTCCTGCTCTTTGGGAATGTAGACCCCATTTGCCTTTGACCACTCTGGACATATGTGATTGCGGATCCACGCTTGTCTCAACAAGACGTGAAGCATTTTTAGGATTTTCGGGCAACGCTTGTAAAGAACGTACGGAACACCGTTCGGACCTGGGGCAGACTTGCCGCTGGCTTTTTTCACAACGTCCTCAACCTCAGACCAAAGGGGAGGTACCAGTTTAAATGGTACCTTCGGCACCGAAGGCTGTTTGAGTCCGCTAAGGATCTCTGGATTGTCATCAAGAGGCTCTCTCCTCTTTTTATCCGAGTACATCTTGCTTAGATGTAGCTCAAGTTCTTTCTGACTGACAACCAGAGTCCCAGACTTCGGTTGCTCGAATAGACCTCGGGCAAACTGATACGGGTCCCTAAAGAATTTCTCTCGCTCCCTTTTAGTTCTTCGTCTGTTGTTACAGAAACGCTCGGCGCGACAGAGGGCACTGTGTTTGTTCTTTAAATGCACCCACACTTCGTACAGCCCCTCCCGTTCGCTGCCCGTAGCGGCTTTGAACTGTTTTCTGAGGGCATTCTTGTCTGCCCGACACTTCAGAATGTCCCTCTGCCTCCTGCTAGTATTCTGCTTGGCACCCGGCTGTGCCTTAACTACTGTCCCGAACTCGCGGGAGCAGTGTTCATATATTACATCACCAAATTTAGTAAGCTTGTCGCCTAGCGACTTCTTGTTTAGAGTTTGTTTTAGTACCTCACATAATGTAGCCTCCAACTTACACCACACCACCTTCTCGCTCGCAGGTGGAAACCTGATCTTGGAACGCACTTCTTCAGAAATCATCAAAGGTGCTCCTCCGCAGTCGACGTCATGGGCCTCTCCGGGCGAGTGGGGTTCACCCTGCCCGTCGTACCCTGACGACTCAGAAACTACCACAGGAGTGGTAGTTTTGCGACGGCGTTTTTTACTGCGTGGAGCACCCTCGCATTTCATTCTTCCGGCATGCGTTCTCAGACCATGCAACCCCGTGAAGCTTTTCCCACATGTACAGAGCCAGCCCGGACGTTGGGCGAGTATCTCAGTCCGGGGGCTAGCAAAGTCGTCAACGAGGGTATCAGTTTGATTGGGCCCTTCATTCTCTCCCCCTTTCGGAGGGCCCTGGGAGCATATTTCATTGTGGTTTAAACGCAATCGGAGGTATTATACTGTGTTAGGGGTGATCAACCCGGTCCACAGTCGACATCTGTCTCCAGATGTCAGTTTATCCCCCCGGCGATACCGGGGGGGCCAGTCTTTTCCATAGGTGTCAAAAGGACTTTCCGATAGTCACCAGGTGGGCCCACCTTAGTTCATGAAGCTCAGGGCTGCTTCCCCGCCGCACAGAATTACCGGATGGTGTTATACTTTCGGCCAGAGACAAGACGACTTGGTGGTTTCGAAGGAGGTACTGTGAGATAAGAAGCCGCCACGGCAGCGTAATTAGAACAGTCCGCATGCCTGGACGACCGAGCGACAAGCTTACTTTGGTTTACCAGACACATGTTGGACTTTTATTAGCAGTTGGCAGAGGGACACTGGCAGACAATTCGTACACGATGGACCACCTGTCAGAAATGTGTAGAAACAAAGACAAGCAAGCAACAACCGGTTGCTGGGCGAAGAGAGAAGATATGCAAATCAACTGCTACTGGGTAGGTTAAACATGGAGACACTGGGATGGCTGTTGAAGCTGAGGACAGAGCAGGATTGGCTAGGACCCATGTGCTAGGATGTTTGTACGGACAACAACTAACTTGTCAGAATTCCTTTTTTGATCTCTTCATGCCTGTATTGGCAGCGAACAGCAGCTGGAAGAATGAATTAAATAGTTGGGAACATATCAGTGTATAAAGAGGAGAGTAAGATAAAAATGCTTACTATCACCTGATTTGTTTGCATAATGCATAATACAGTGAATATACAATGAGATCTATCATGGATATGCCAAGAATTGTTGTTGGTAGGCTTCTCATAAACAAGGTGCGTTATGCTGCTGACACCGTCTTGATAGCGACAAGCCAGAAAGAACAACAGGAATTCATAGAGACGGTGGTAGAAAATTATAAAATGGGCCTCAGTTTGAATAATGGAAAGACTGAAGTATTGGTGATTTCCAAGAAAAGAGTAGTGCCTAGATGTATAATAAAAGTGAAAGGCTTTACTTTAGGACAAGAGCAGAAATTTAAATATCTAAGCACATAGATAAAATCCGATGGAAGATGTATCACAGAGATAAAGAATAGAATAAGACAGGCCAAACTGCATTTTATAAAATGAAGAACATTTTATGCAATAAATCCAAGTCATTGAAGATTAGGAAAAGTATTCACACGTGCTAAATAGAGTCAGTCTTAACATACGGCTGTGACGACTGGACAATTCATAAATAAGCTGAACAATATCTTGAGGCCACGTTTTTAAAATAGAATCTCTATAATTTCTTGGACAGCTAAGAAGCGCAACCCAGATGTTTTGAAAGAGGCGAATGCTCGAAGACAACTTATCACAAACATCAAAAAGAGACAGTCATCATTGTTGGTCATGCTATGAGAAGAGAGAAAATGGAAAATGTTGTGACCACTAAAAAGATATGTGGAAAAAGAGACAGATAAAGATAGGGTGAAAAGATTTTTGAGTCTTTTTTCATGGCATAGAGGGGTGTCAACATAAGAACGCAATTGCAGATAGCAGAGAGGCATGATCGCCCACATCAGTCGGTAAGGCACCTGATCTCTTCATGATCATCCACTATATTTTCTATTCTAGTTGATGCTACTTGTTTGATGCTACAAGTAAATAAATGTTACTCTTCTGAGTTCTTTTAAATAATTTTAGCATTCTCCAGTACTTTAAGGAATTTATATATACAAATATATATATATATATATATATATATATATATATATATATATATATATATATATATATAGTATATATATATATATATATCATATATATATAATATATATATATATATATATATATATATATATAATATATATATATATATATTAATCAGTGTAGCCAACAGATCCCATGAATAGGGATTTCTGTGTCTGAATGTAAATCTTAGTATTCTGAATGTGTATGTTATATACATATTCCTGTTCCCGTTCACGCATATATTATATCCACCACAAATTTCCGTAGATATTCTCTTTGTTCTCTTCTCATTATCATTCCAAATATAAACTTGGTAACATGTTCGGTTAGATTTTCACTAAAACTGTTAACAAAAGCTTGACTAGAAAAAAACTATTCTGCATATATGGTTCCCAATTTTTTTTTTTGTTTTTTTTAATAAAGCCTTTCCGTGTTTACACGAATGCTGTGCGCGTTAGAGGGCCAGGCTGTTATTATTATTTTCTTGGCTCTCCTTTGTGGTGTTATTCGTATCTGTCACATAAAGCCTGTAATGGTCTTTGAAAGGTGCTCGCCGTGGATTCTGGCACTGGTCTGGTACTTCTGTTGCTCGGGATTGGATGTGAATATGAAAGATAACTGTTTAATGAACCGGATAAACAAGTAACAGTGCCGAAGGAATAATCAGATCCTTATTGAATGAAATTGCTTTTTAGCTCAAGTTCTGTAATTACAACTCAAGCCAGGCACAACGTTTTTTTAACAGTAACATGGAATTCCACTTGTTACGATCAAATAGTCAACACGAATGGATCGCGACAACCAAAATACATTATATAAAACGACTCAGGATGATGATTCTGTAAAAGTATATGTCTATTATTTCCACTGAATTAGCTATAGTAATTACTAATCATTTACGCTCTAACAAACCTCCAACAGGCAACGCTGCAATCAAATACTGTAAAATACAATGTTGAATACTTTGCCGGAAAGCATTCAACAACATAATTTTCGTCTAAAGTGAGGCTCAGGTACTTTGTTCCAGTCCTTATGGAGAGAACAATGTCACTACGTTGCTAGACAAGGTAAAGAACTCTTTTCCACTCCCTGCGGAGGAAGCTTTCGGTTAAATGCCAGGACAGGATGCTCTGGAGATAATGGCAGCAGTAGACGTGGAACAAAGAATGCTGTTCAGCATGTGACCGAGTCAGCAACACATGAATTTAGAATGCTTACTGTATCAAAGAGTCAGCTGATGAAACTTTAACGTATACAGAATGAGGCTATGCACGTAATTCTTAGATGTACAGGAGAAACCCAGGTATTTTGTATGCGATATATACCTGCTCTGGCTACTACTGCAGGCAGGCTCAAAGATCTGAAAGTAGAGTTATATCTCAGAGTATCTGCAGACAAGAAACACCTCCTGCATAAAACCCTGGGTAGAGCTAAGGGTCACAGACTGAAACGAGGAAGGTCTTGGATGGCGCAAGCTGAAGACACAATTGGACATGTGTGCAGGATTGATAATTTTGAGCGAGGGGAGGAGTGGGTCAAGGTGTCGGAACAAGTTTCAGACTTGTGTAGGGTTCTAATCACGTTAGGTCGTGAGTGCAGAGACTGGCCAGTTGGTGCCTGCAGAATCTGAAGTTCAACAAATGATTCATGACAATTCCTGCCCAAGTGATGTAATAACCTTTATTGGCTTTGTACTAAGGGGAAAACGCAGTGCATTGGGTTTCATAACAAAAGCGAATGAACGTCGCCTAGTGCAGCAAAGCCTTGAGTCTAATATCACAACGCCTAGTTTGAGAATGGAGGTGGAGGCAGTCTCTGCTGCCTTTCTCTAGCTTGAGAATCAGCTTTACATACATGTCGGGATTGTAACTGACTCACAGAGCATGTTGAGAAAGGTTAAAATAGGCATGCTTCTTGCAGAGTGGCAAGCATCACTTCAGAGGTTTCCTGGTAGTAGGCGTTATTTAGATATTTTCTTCAAGTTATATAAACTAAAGATTGGCTGGCTGTGCACCACTTGGTGGTGAATTGATGTATAACAAGTTAGAAATTGTGAGGGCCCTTTGGGAACGCGTACACAATGCGGAGACGCGAATGGATCATTACGGTCTGGGGTTAACGGCTTCCTAGAGGATCTGGCCGACGCTCAACCCTTAGGGGAAGAATGAGAAGGATACATAACCAGACGGTTACTGGTACCATCGGAATTGGAACTTTTCGCTTGCTGCTAAAGATTGGGACTGAACACTAGTGGGAGTGTCCTGAGTGCTGTCATGTCGATTCCTTATTCAACATTCAGCATCATTCAATATTTTTTGGACTTTAAAAGCAAGAAAAGCAAAGAAAAAACTGAAGGTTTTCTGGTGCAGGACGTTGCAGAACCAACCAACCCCAACATTTTTTGGCTGTTGTGATTTTTCTAAGCAAATTTTACGTTCGGTAGTTTGCCATTGCTTACTGAACGGACAGCTCTCTCTACCACTGTCGAAACCAAAGCAAGATAAGCCTTCCGCAGCTGGAATCGAACCCAGCACCCCGGTATTACGAAGCAAGCTTGCAACGCTTAAGCCACAGAAATGTGATTGGAGAATTACACATCAACAACACATAATTATATAAGCAGCGCCCAGCCTAACCACGTACATGAACTACAAATGGAATATAATCATCAACATAACTAATATTAACATGTGTGATAGTTAATATGGTGTTCTGCAGACAGTTGCAACCTTGTATCAGTCTAATTAGCAATCTCAATTCTAATTCTTTAGCCGAAATGAAAGCAGGGTTTTCTTCTAAAATGATAGCAAACAATGCGACACATAAAGAAAGCGTTTTCATACGAGACTTGTTTGTCACCAAAAGAAATTAAGGTGTTGACCCAAACCTGCAATACTGAAGCCACATTCAATTTTGAAGGATCACGATTACAGAGCAACACACCGGTCTTATGATTTAAAAAGCTGATCACGATAACCTCACATATACGTCGCGACAAAAATGTGTGTGTGTGTGTGTGTGTGTGTGTGTGTGTGTGTGTGTGTATATATATATATAATCACCTTTATTTTAATACAAAAGGTGTGGGAGATAACAGAGGTCAACAAATCCTTACATAAAAGAGTTCAATGTGCGTAGACGAGAAAGCAGTCCCAGAAGATGGTGAAAAGAAAATATTCAGGCAAACCTACAAACACTAAGGGTCACCATATGTGCGCTTTTCAGCTAACACGTTCAGTATCTGATCATGATTTGCTAAGCGGATTATCCATCTTGGCTACCGCATGAAATAAGACTTAGTCTTAGAGTCTTAGCCAATAAATCTCCAGGCGTAAGATATGCAAAGTTTTACTGTGTGTGTGTGTTTTTTTTTTTTTTTACTTCATGTAATTATTATGCGGTTGTCTGGGCATGCTACCTGCAATAATTTGAATTTTTTTACACGTTCTTGGTGCCTTGTTAACATGTAATGTCTTACTGAAAATATTGCTCTTTTTTCTTACAATGCCTTCATGTTTTTTTTTAAACAAATGCAGTCTGCAATAGGTATAGGCTCACAAGCAACCCAAACGCCATTCGGACAAACCACAGCCCTGGTACCAGCGCCAATGATTCAGAGTTCTGTAAGTTACGGTCACTGCTAAGCCACTGCAGGAAATGTGTCCTGTTTTTGCATTTGCTCACAGTCTTGTTGTTTTGGCCAGTTTACAGGAGTGCTTAGATTTTTGCGCCTTTAAGCCATTTTTTTCCGCTATCTGTAAACCTATTTAATCAGTTTATTAAGTAAGCTAACCTGGAAAAGCCGTGTGGTTTGATACACATCCGTGACTTGATTTAAAAAGACGATTGAACATCTTCATCATGTAGCAAGTCCTTTGCAGAACGTCGCTCTCATCACAGTCTGTCTGAAAGAAACTCGGTCTCTCGCCAATTCTCCCGCCTCATGTACTTTCATACTCAAGGACTCAAGATATCCCGTGCCAATCTTCGTGTCGGTCGGCACCTGCTCCTCCTTCCTGGTACCATTCCTTCTGCTAAATTTTTTTTTTAATCCGTCGTGGCGCTTGATATGACCAAAATATTTCGGTTACCGAGAAAGGATGCTGTTTATTAGCCAATCTTCGTTGATGTTCAGATCTTTTAAGATGTCAATATTTCTCCTCTTCTTTGTTCAAGATATTCTGAGAATCTTTCTATAGCGTTTCAGCTCAAACGCCCCTATTCTCTTTCTTAAGAACTGAGAGATAGTCCACGACTCACATCCGTATTTAGCCAAAGGGAAGATGCACGCTCTCAAAATTCTAATTTTTTTCTCCTTACTGGTGCTTAACCAAAGATTTTTAAGGCTGTTCAATCTTTGCATTGCTATGACAATCTTCCTTTTAATTTCTGTCGAACAATCTCCATAGCTGTTTATTATAGAGCCTAGATATTCACAGTTTGTAACATTTTCAATTTCTCCATCATTTTTTGTTATTTTTGGGTGACAGTCCGTTTTTTTTTTTTTTTTACACCTACTGTGACAAAATGTTAGTGTCACGTGTCTTTGTTAAGGTTTCCCCTAAGGAACCAAAAGACACTCTGAAGTAGTTTAAGTGTTGAGATTTTACTTCGCAATGGTCCAGGCGGTATCCCGCAGCTCAAATGAATATCTAACCTACTTCATGGGTGACGCTACTCAAATTATGGCACCAAAGAAATATTCCTAGGCTCAACTTGTACTGGCTTCCCAACTACTTTTAAGCCCCTAGACTAGATAGTAATCCTCTGCTAGCCAGATTACCACAGTTTAACATGCATTACACAATACAATACAATACATTCCAGACAACTTAAAATTTGTGAAAGATGGACACTAACCGCAGAAAGTAAAATAATAAAACATCATGTAATCAGTGCAACGCAAGTAAGAAAGTAAACGAATTAATTCAGCCATACAAAGTAAACCAGCTACGAAAGCAAACAATACTCTACTCCAGATGGACTCCTGGGTTTGTCCCTATCAACAGCAAGTGTCATCATTGCCAAACTGTGGAATTGTGGACCTAAGTAACTGGCACTGAGTGTTAGTGTTGACTGCATTTGCTAGCAATCACAACTGATCTGTCCAGGTTTTCCTGTTTATCTCAGGTATGACCTCTATCCACATCTGGCAGTTCACGTTGAAAGTCTTGTGAATTCCTTTTATGAAGATCACTATTTACTAGTCACTAGAATGAATAGAACCTTAAATGCCTAGCCTAGACCACAATAAAATGTTAATAATGTTCAGTGGTATCTCACGGAAGATGATTCCGTATTAAAACTTATAGTTCTTGATTTGCTGCTGTGCCACCCTCTAGTCGTGGCAGTTGTTAGCAGCATGACCACATAAAAAGCTCCTAGGTTACGGACACAAGCTGATGGTGATTGCTTCCCCTTTTCTAAGGGTCATGCCAGTGTGTTGAGAAGTGACCATGCGGACAGATTGGTTGGCTCTGCAAGACTTGGTAAATAGGAGATTTAGGAAACTGTAACAACTGGAGAGGTATCACGTTACTATCAGTAACTAGTAAAATCTTAAGCCAGATAATTCTTAAAAGAATGACTCATGCACTTAATAGTAAAATAAGGCAAGAGCTAGCAGGATTCAGAAAGGGGATATCATGTATTGATCACATTTTCACTTTACGTCAAATAATTCAACAATGTAACGAATGGAATAGTTAAGTTTATTTGACCTTTGTGGATTTTGAAAAGCCTTTGATAGCCTGCATAGGGAATCATTTTGGAAGATTTTGCGTCACTGTGGTGTACATTTTATAAAATTTTTATAAAATACATTTTATATTTGCATTTTATAAAATGAAAAACATCTTGTGCAATACATCCTTGTCATTGAGAGAAAAAGAATTCTTGCTTGCTACATACATCCAGTTTTAACATATGGCTGTGAATCCTGGATAATCGGTAGGCAGGCCAAACAATTTCTAGAGGCCTCAGATATGTGGTTTTACAGAAGAATGCTTAGAATACCTTGGACAGCCAGAAAGAGCAACCAAGAGATTTTGAAAGAGGTGGGAGCCCGAAGACAACTTTTCACAGACATCAGAAGGAGACGGTCATCATTTTTCGGCCATGTTATGAGAAGAGGGAAAATAGAACATGTTGTGACCACTGGAAATATCTGTGGAAGGAGGGATAGAGGAAGACAACGAGAGAAGATGCTTGACAGTCTTGTTGCATGGCATGGAGGGGTGTCGGCACACGAACTGATACATGCTGCAGGAGATCGCAGATTATGGAGAGGCATGTTCGCCCACGCCAGTCGGCAAGGCACCTGATAATGATGGTGTACAAAGAAAATAGTAAATTTGATAGTCTTTTACTTAGAGTTGCAATGCAAGGTAGTTTGTCATAATTATACAACATAAAGTTTCTTTGTCAACACAGGAGTCAGACTGGGATGCCTACTATCCCCCTTTTTGTCCAATTTGGCCATTGACTGGCTGCTGAAGGAAGTTACTCGAGATAGAAAAAGAGGCATCAGGTGGTCACTCACCTCTCTTTTAGAGGATCTGGACTATGCAGATAACATCAGCCTTATATCAAGCCGTCATGTGATCGCTCAGGAAAAGATTAAAAGACATTCAACAACAGCCCTTAAGATAAGACTCGAAATAAACACCAGTAAGACTAAAGTAATGAGAAATAATTTCAACACAAAAAATACAATTATCTTCAATGATGAAACAACAGAGGAAGTTGAAGAATTTATATACCTCGGAAGTAAAGATTCCAGATGGAGATTCTGAAAATGATGTGTAAGATCAAGAATAAACAAAGCAAATTATGCATTGTCAATGCTTAACAATATATGGAAGTCAACGAGATTTAGTTTGAAGACAAAACTCAGAATATACAAGAGCAACATTTTAGGAATTTTAGTATACAACAGTGAATGTTGGAAAATGACAGCGAGATTTGCACATAAACTTGAGACTTTTCAAAATAAATGTTTAAGGAGAATTCTACGAATATTTTGGCCAAACAAGATCACGAATGAAGAACTGAGGAGGAAAACAGAATGTGCATCACTGGCAAATATTATCAAAGTAAGGTGATGGAGATGGCTTGGACGTGTTTGCGGAATGCCTTGTGACAATGGCAAAATCAGCTCTCCTGTGGACAACAGATGGGAAAAGGAGACGTGGACAACCTAAGGAAATCTGGAGATGGACAATAGAACAGAAAATGAATGAATGTAAACTGACATGGGATACCATGGGCAGAAAAACAGCAGACAGGCAGCAATGGGGGTCACTTTTGAAGGCCTTATTTGTCAACAGCGACATGAAGAGAATATAGATAGCAAGACTTGGTAGAATACTGATGCATGATAAGGCAGACACTGTCTGGGCGTTATTGGAGCACGTGTATACTTCAATTCAGAGGAGCAAATGGATCACCACAGTCTGGTGAGAGTGAGGCAGCGAGTAGTGACAAGGGGATATGGCCTGCTCGACGCTCAGAGAAACGGCAAGATGGACATACCTCTACTGCCAGCATTAGCATTGGAACTCCACACTGGCAGCTGAAGATAGGGACGGAGCATTTATGGAAATACCCCAAGTGCTATGATGTCAGTTCTTAAATCAACTCAGCTGAGAATTATAATAAAAACCTAATTCTCTAAGTGGCTTTCTGTGTAACTCAAACAATACGGAAATAAAATACAGAAAATGCACATGAAAACATCAGACATTTGGAAAAACCATAACCTTTTCCTGTGCCTGTCATATTTCAATATATAAAAACCTAATGAAATTTAGATGAGGTTAGAGTTAGATCACGGGTGGACAAACACAAGTCCCATGAACACTTTAAGGTATACTATGGACCCATATTTGTTTTGACTAATTTTTTTTTAAAGACAAATCTATATCAGAATACATAAAATGAGGGTTAATGTTTTTCTATGACAGCGAGGTCTTTAAATTTGTTCCGTGAACTTCCGGCAAATCTCTCGCTATCACATACTTCTCGTCCTTTTTAGGATGAAATTGTTCGTTCTTTGAAGCCTTTCTATGACTTTTGCCAGGGGCCGCAATATATCCTGGCCATAAATATGGCCTAAAGGCTGAACGCGGTTTCTGGGACCTCTCTACGGTGATCCTCACCCACATGGTGGCACAATGTGTCATCGGGTGTTTTTCGCTTGTGTGGTGTCCTGGTGGGGTATAAAGTCAGTCAGTCAGACTTCCGGTAATCCGCTGTTTGGGAACCACTGGTCTAGTTTAAGGAGTTTATGAATTGCCTGTGACTGAGCTGACGTTTTTAATACAGCACGTACATGTAACTCATAAACATGGCTAAGAAATCAATGCAGGAAATCTGCATTGTGAACTATGTTTTGTACGCTGTGTGTGTGTGTTTTAATTATATTTTGTGAGCAATATATTGGAAGCTATGTTTTGTGAACTATGTAATGTGAGATATGTATTGTGAGCCATGATGTAACAGGGCAATAACACCCAGAGGCTTGGGCACCCTTTCTTTCTCCTCCTCCTCCAACCCCCTCCTACTTTTAGTGAGGCTATAGTTCCAGCCACTAGTGGTAGTATGTCAACACCCTTGTGTTTTACCAGTTGTTTGAACAAATCGAAGTAGCTACTTGTTCTAAAACGTGTTGTGAACCAAACGCTGACTTCGACGTTGGAACAATCCTTACCGGAAACATTGCACTGAAGCCTACTGGATTACCCTGTATATCACTCGGTGCTAACGGTAAAAACGAACATTCTTTATGAAATGTATCAGAGTGTACCTAATTGTCATTTATGCCCGCAGAACATCTTCTGTGTCCATCTGTAAGATTCCACAAGAGCATAATCCGGACAAGTGATTTGTATATTGTTCCTTGTACCCCCTTTTTTTAATGATCTCACATGTTTACGAAAGATCATGTGGGGAAACAAAAACTGTAAACCAGTCTATAGATGCATACTGCTGACACTAATTTCATACTATTTTCACACTTATTTTCTATCAGATGATTAGTTGTTTGCCCACAACTTCTGCTTCACCGCTATCTTTCACACCTGCGTGCGCGACATTATTTGTCGCCAACTTGGGACAGTTCAGCTCAGAGCAGGAACTTAAAGACTTGTTTGGCAGGTGAGTAGCTCCCAATGCTTCTGTATTAGTTACCAGTGACGCAATATCAGATTAGTTGCATGATGTATGATTTGATTATAACAAACATGACTGCCACTGATATACCCTCCTCTGTAAGGCAGTACTAGTAAATCAGTCACTTTGTTTCCACAATTTTAATCAATTGGCTCTTCACCTTCAGTTTAATTTATGCTATTGGTATCGATGGAAGTTCGTAAACAAGGTTGTCATGATAAATGTTTTGGGCATGGAGGCAATTTTCAGTGACACTGGGTCTAGATCTGTGACATAAATGGACAGTATACCCTACCACTGATACATGACTGTCTCTTTTGGCCCTAAGTGTAATACATTCATCTAGTTCCAATCTGAGGTGGCACAGTTTACAACACCCTATTTATACGAGCATTTGGACTTTGCGTGAACAAACACTAACAATACTAGTTTAGTTTTAACGTTTTCTGCAGAAAGTCTTACTATCTAAATAGTCTGATTCGTGGTCAACAAGCATAGCAAATTGTTGAACATGACAGTACAGATCAGTAACAGAACAAGCTTCTTGAAATGGGCCACGGCTAACTCTATCTGCACAGAACATGTTAGACGAGGATATTTTATACTACTGAAGCAAGCGACACATTAAAAACATAATAACCAGACAACTTAAACATAAACATATGAATATATTCCCAAGTTCAAGGTAGCTTCACATGTCGAGGAACCGAATCGCCAAGGGTCATTGGTCACAAATGTGGAACTATAGAGTGTCTGAAAGGATAATGCTTAGGGACGTCTTTTGGAAGTTCCGAGCCACTAATAACGTCATATGGTAGATGTGTTGAAGAAGTTAAATGTAGAATAGCTCAAATGAACGCTTGATTTTACAAAATGACAATACTTTATGCAATCTTTCTTTGTCAACTGAGACGATATAGAGAATTCTGAAAAGCTATGTAAATTCTATCTTGAAAAAAGGTAGTGAATTATGGACTGATGGTACATTAGTAAAAACTTATTTGGGAGCTGCAGATGGGGTTTTATAGACGAATAATGAGAATACCCTGGATATATAATAAGAGTAATGAAGATATCTTGAAAGAAATTAACTAAACGAAGAGAACTGATTGCCCACATCATAAAGAGACAATCTACATTTACAGGTCATGTGATGAAAAGGAGAAAACAGGAGTACATCGTGACAGTAGGAAAGTGGGAGTGAGGAGAGGCAGAGGGATACCGAAAGAACAGATGCTGAACAGTCTGACATCAAGGCATGGAGGATTATCTGTGTCAGAGCTGATTGAAAGTAAACGAGACAGAAGGTTGTGGATCACATGACTACCAACGCCACTTGACATTGACTTTAACACACACAAAATATTGGTAAAAGTTCAGTTGAACCAGATCCTCGCCAGAGCAACGGAGAACGTGCTTTTGTGCTGAGAAGATCCGGTGCAGCAGAAAGGAGAAGAAGACAAGGAAGAAACTGCAACGTCTATTCACTTCCGCTATGAACCCAATGCGCTTCGTCAGCCTCTCAAATACTCCCGTCTCCACGCGGGAGAATTTTTTATTATTTTGAAGCCCCACCTTTGCTGTTACCGGGGACCCTAATATAACCTAACGGTTGAGCGGGGTTTCTAAGACCCCTCAACGGGTGATCCCCACCCGTTTGTGGCACTTTGTGTCACTGAGTGTTAATCGCTTACTGCGATGTCCTAGTGGGGTAAAAATTGAATCAGTCAGCCTCTCAACAAAGAGTCATCTGTATAGATAATTACAGCTCCTGGGTAAGAATTGTCTAATGCCCTGGATGTGGAAAGACTTGCGCTTAACATTAGCAATATTGACAAGCTTTATTAGGGTTGTACAATCCCCACCCCCCTCACCCCCCCCCTTTTTTTTTCTTTAACTTTGTATATCTAGTTTGAGAATAGAGGTAAGGGCAGTAAGTGCAGCTTTATGCTGGCTCGAGAACAAGCTGTATAAACTTATTTTGAATAAAACTGACTCTCACAACATGTAAAGAAAGGTGGAGACATGTATGCTCTACGCACAGTGGCAAGCATCACTTCAGAGGTTCCGGATAGTTAGCATCCTTTGGCTTGTTTCTCCGGGTTCTGCTGATGTATTTACAAAAGAATAAGCAGACATACTTTTTCTCTACCCTTTTGTGGTAAAATTATGCATGACAAGCTAGATGTCTTAATGTTTTAATTATCCTTCCGGAATGAGTGAACAGTGCAAAGCATAAATAGATAATCATAGTCAGTGCTGCAAGGAGTGACCAGAAGACCTGACCGATGCTCAACACCCAAGAGAAAGCTGAGAAGGATATACAATCAGACTGTTACTGTTACCAACGGAACTGGAACTCTTCGCTTGCTGTTGTAGATGAAAGATGAGAACGAATCGCTTATGAGAATGTCCTGAGGATGTGATATCGATTCTGAATTCTAAATTCAACATTGTGATCTGGTTTTGAGAGACTGAATTGCACATGAGTGAAAAGGAAAGCTGATTTAAAGTTCTTCTCTTGTTATATTGATCGTTTGTTCCTGATAACTATACTGTATCAATAATTCGATTTTTCCTCTAATCAGAACCTGTGATAGACGGCTAACGTTGCTGTACGTTTAGCCCTCTTCCTACTAAAGTATTTAGTGACTTTTTGCAGCTACAGCACTTTGCTTAGGACAACTTCAGTTAAACTTTTTTTTTTTTTGTATTGACTGTTTTTTTTTTTCTTCTGTATGTGCAAGATAGGAACGATTAAGATAGGTTAAATCCACCCGCAGATATTTTATAAATGTGTTGGGGGGGGGGGGGGGGGTTTAATGAATCTCAAGACCCAAAGTTATGGCTCCCTTGTCTTCTATGCGATGTCAACTGTAAATGTGTGACATGATCAGTTATGAGGACACAAAACAATTAAACTAGTCGAGGTCTATCAAAAGGAGCTAATACGGGTTTTTTTTTTTTTTTTTGTTTTGTTTTTTTGAGTGTGCTCTTCTCAGTTTACATGTCGCGCTTCCTACCCAGGAAAGTCCTTTGATTCCCCTGCTACTTCTCCTTTCTAGAATACGTACATTCTCTAACGTAACCAATGTAATGTCTACACATCTGTGCTGTCCGATCCATGTCAGTTCCCTCAGTTGCATGTATTCTAGCAGTCAATAATGTTTACTTTAAAATAAAAAGATGTTGCGGCAACGATTTCAGCCAAGCTGACTGACTGACTGACTTTCTACCCCACCAGGACATTACACAAGCGATAAACACCCGATGACACAATGTGCCACCATGTGGGTGAGGATCCCCGGGGAGAGGTCCCAGAAACCGCGTTCAGCCTTTAGGCCATATTTATGGCCAGGCTATATTGCGGCCCCTGGCAAGAGCCAGAGTAGGGCTTCAAATAACGAAAAATTACATCCTAAAAAGAACGAGAATTGAATTTCAGCCAAGCTTGGATTACTTGCTATTAAATTGCTGTTTTCTGTTCAACAAATATCAGTTATTAGAATAGATATTTTCACTAATGCTGACAACAAAACATTTCAGTTTCCAAGGCTTTGTTCGACTTCGAATGCACAATAAAGGGGGATCACCAGTTGCATTTGTTGAATTCCAGGCAAGTAATTTTATTATTATACTAAACTGCATGTATCGTTTTGCCTTTCTCTTGGCATATTTACTATAACAAATCATCATCATTTATCAGATTCGTCTCTTTTATCGCGCTTCCTACCCAGGAAAGTCCTTTGATTCCCCTGCTACTTCTCTTTTCTAGAATACGTACATTCTCTAACGTAACCAATGTAATGTCTACACATCTGTGCTGTCCGATCCATGCCAGTCCCCTCAGAAAGCATGATGTCTATTGTTAAAAAGTAATTACTTCCTGTTTCAATATAGGGCTCACGTTTTGACTTTAAAGTCCCATCCCGCTGTTGTCGTGGGTCCTAATATATCCCAGCCTGGGGATTTGAACTGTGTTTTAGAACCTGTCACTGTTGTCCTCATCCGAATGGTGTCACTTTGTGTCACTGAGTTCTTAGCGCTACGTGTGATGTCCTGGTGGGTTGAACGTCAATCAAAATCAATCTATTATTTCTATTTCTGAGTTTTCAACTTTATCACAGACTACGACTCCCAGAGCTGATGCTTTTTATCAGCTAATGTTATTTTTCTCATTTAAAATATCGGGGTTTCTCTCAGACACGAGAGAAGAAGAGCTGCATAAATGCATTAAATGGGTTGGCATGAGCAGCACCAAACGGCGAACGACAGAAGAACCTGACTTTAGCTGGCCGAGTGTCTGATCCATTCGGAGGGTAAGAGACTATTAGGGATAACTATTATCCAAACATTCTCTGAAATGACTATGACAAATACAGAACCACCCGTCATTTACTTTAAATGTGATGGAGCGGCACGAAGTAACAACGAAAATGGGCCCTTGCAATCTGGCACATGAAAATGCTAACCATATACATCAACACTATAAACTGGATGCTGCTGACAGAGAAGCCATCTGGTTTATTCAAATCTCAATCAAGACGAAGCTCTCCACAACGTAAACAGCAGTACGAATAATATAATCGATGTTCCTATGGACAAAACGTATTTATTTTTAATTATTAAATATATAATTATAGGTCATTCTATTTTTTTTTTTCACATGCAACTGAACCGATCCAAAGTTAGTTAGTGGCTCTGTTGGCATATTTGAGAGTATTCCATGACAAAATATGCAAGCCATCATAATTAGTGTGTGAACCCCGGTTACTGAGTTTGGTATGTGCACTTTATGCCTTTGGCGGATTATTTAAGCTTTAATATAAAAAGATCAATAAATGTCTTGTAAAACTGGGTATAAATTATAAATATAAACTTTCAGGATCTACAATAATTCTGGGAGGATTCCTAGCCCTAGTTACAGTTTACCGCGGCCAGCTCCAGGTATGGGCGTGCTGTTTACCTGGTCCATTTCCGAGTCCATGATGTTTATGTCCCCTCTTTAGATCCAATGTCCAAAACAAAAGAATGACCCATGCAGTATAATTATACGCCCCACAAGTTTATATGCGAAGGTTAAATAAACATGTTATCATAACTAAAGCTGTACTTATATGCGTTTGTTGGCAGTGGAGGACACGCATAGACATTTTTTTTTTTTCAAATCAATGGTTGTCAAGCAGAGCATATTATATCAGTGGTCTCCACCCTGTTTCAGGTCGCGCAGCTTTAGGTAAAGGGCAAGACTCATTCACGCCCCTCCCCCGCTCTCTTGAGTATATAGGGCAAGACCACCACTCTCCCACCCCAACATAATAAAATGTTATTTTAAAAAGTAGGAGGTAAACATTACGGAGATCTCCCTATGTGTGGTAGCGCCGCCTATGTACACTGGGTCACTTTTGATTATTAGTGCTTGCTCAGGCTCGTCAACTTTGCTTAAGGTTACGGGGGTATTCCGGTGTACTTTTTGCTCAAAAAGCTTTCTGCGTTGTCTTTCATTTGCGTTTTCATTCCGAGAAAGAGAATGCCTGTGACCTAGGTTGCAGCATTCTCGTGGGGAGTTTGTGTTAGGGCCAGTCCTATATCGTTTTGAAGTGAATATATCACACACGATATCAGCAGTGTTTTATATTCCCAGGTAGGACAATAAATTGCGCAACAAGAGAAACAAACAGTATTGAGCTACGTTTTGGTCAAAATGTGTTTCTCATCTGTAATGTAATTTATGTGTTATCATATTAATTAGATTTTTAACTGTAGATATACAAACCGCTAATTAAAACATGGTATTTTGTTTTATAAATAGTTTTAAGAAATATTTTATTACTTTATTTGAAATTCAACTGCAAATATTATTACAAACGCAAGTGCACATATTTTCAAAACTAATGATGCCCCAGCCCAACCCCGCATTTCTCGCACCCCGCCCCCCCCCACCCCCCAACCCTCCCCGAAGGTTGGATACCACCGTATATATAAATAAAAACTTAAATTGCAATGTATGGACACTTGTTTACTGTGTTTTCAGGAAATTAAATACTCTTATTTTAGTGAATGAATTCCCCGTGTGGGTTCCGTGGCCCTATTATAGGGAAACAAGAATAGACCCACTGCCTACCCAAAAGTTTGTCGTAAGAGTCGACTAACTGGGAGCATCATTCGAAGTCGGAGTGCATCTGCATAAGAGGCAAGGAACCAACATTCTGAATACAAATCAGTCAGATCTGTAAAACGGATGCACACGCAACACTCAATTCTGGAACAGGACTGCAGTTCAAAAGTGGATGAACAACCAGATATTTCCGTTAGAGTTTACAGCTGGTGAACGCGAAGAAGAAGTGAGTGAATGGTGAATTAAAAAATTGACATCCCTGCACTCGGGAAATTCACACATGTGCTCCGTCTCCTTCTACAGTTGCCAACGAAGAGTCGATATATAATTAGCACCTGTTACTGAATATCTTTCAGACCCATCTGTTCACTCCTCTCTAAATTAGTCTATCAGTGTATGGATACTTGGTCTGTTTTGTGGCACTGTCCACTTGAGCACAGAGAGCCTTTACTGCTTCCTTTTTAATGATAACATAGCTCACCACTTAGAGGAGCGACAGCAGCCAATCTTTCAACTTGCTCGGTACCTCACACGCTCGAATCTCCTGGACAGAATGCATATGATATGCTTCTGAACATAGTCTTATCAAGCGAAGCCAGCCACTATATGCGAGGGCACCAGTTTCTATTTTACGAAGCATACTCCGTGAGTCCGTTGAAATGACTACATTTTGGGCTGTACTGCTCTCAAGCTATCAGAAAGCTGCAGTTACCACCTCCACTTCTATTCCCATACTGGATGTTGTGACTTTATACGCAAGACTTCCTGTTTTCAAACAGTATCTAACATCCTTTGCCACAAAAAAAAAAAAAAAACCTATCTGCTGTAGTTACTTCTCACTACAAACCCATCTTTGATTATATCCCTATGTCTCCTGGGTGTGAATTTTCATCGAATATCTCTTTCGTTTGTGCCTCTGTCCTTGGTTTTCAAACATATAAGATGTGGTCACTGCCCACATCTGCTCCACTGTATGCGTGGACATTCATCAAAAAAGCCTCTATGTTCTTTGTTTTTACAGAGTTGGTCTATTGAATTCTTCTGTTTGATTCTTAGTCATTCCATCTGGTGAGTGCCAGGTTCAGTCAACCATTTTCTTATCAGCAAAGACGGTTCCTCTAATTGACCTGACTGCATACAGAATTTAATTAATCGTTCGCCATTTTCATTAATTGTGTTAACCCCTTCTCCCATTGCGCTCTAACACAGATATTTTCACTACCTACTTCAGCGTTAAAGTGTGTATTTTTAGGTTCCATTTATGTGT
The DNA here is from genome assembly GCA_905116865.2 of Candidula unifasciata. Classification (NCBI taxonomy): domain Eukaryota; kingdom Metazoa; phylum Mollusca; class Gastropoda; order Stylommatophora; family Geomitridae; genus Candidula; species Candidula unifasciata. The sequence goes on along the minus strand of CAJHNH020002629.1, from coordinate 62,151 downwards.
ATTTATGAATATGTGAGTGTGTGTGTGTGTGTGTGTGTGTGTGTGTGTGTGTGTGTGTGTGTAAGGGTGAATGTATGTGCATTTTTATTGTGCCCATGTGTTATTTGCATGAAAGTTTTACATAAATATGTATATGAATGTAATTATGTATTTATTTAATATGTGTGTATTGTGGTGTTTGTGTGCGTATTATCTATGTATGTTTGTGTGGTGTATCTGTCCGTGTATGTTTTATATATATGTGCGTACGCTAGTATGAGTGTGCTTGTATGTATGTGTTCGTGTATGCGTATGTAATATATATATGTATATTTGAATAGTGATTAGTGATTAGAAAGGATTATCACAGCACTCCGCACAGATCCATAGGTGCTCCGATCTCCTCCTTAAAAGCTCCACAAGTGTAAAACGACTGATGACGTCTGTTCTGTGTTGGTTAATGAAACGTCTTGTCCCCTTAGTGAAATTTTAATTTATTGCTGCTCCAGGCTGCACTCCATTATCCATCAGTCAAGACAGGGATACGGAGTCATGACCATTGGCGTGCTCCTTTGTATGGTAAGTGCAGCGCATGGATTTGATAACATCACTTCTGTCCAGTACTGGACCAGCTATAAAAACCGTAGTGTCAGCAAGATAGTCTACACGCTCGTTTCCTTGAACATCCGCATCACCTGGCACATAGATGGCGGTTAGGGCAGCTATTCGTGAAGTGCTCAGTGTTGGAATCCATTCTTGCCTGATAAATCCAGCTTGGATTTTTTAAGCATATTCATCGAGTCACAAAGAATGCATACGTATGTAAACGTTTGAGTACCAAGCCATGCTAATGCATTTGCTACAGCCATAGTTTCCATAGTAAGGCTACTAGATGTATCAGCAAAGGCGCCATTCATCTCCTTGATGGTTTTCCCCCTCGACCTTACTGTGAATCCCCAAGCATTTCGCTTACCCCGAATTACTGTTGACCCATCTGTGTAAGCTATAGCATCACCTTCATCTGTTTTTTCGTCAGTCGGTGTTTTGACTAAAGTGTCAACAACGCCAAGAATCTGCTCTTTGCAGCTTTCATCAAGTGTGATGTGGACATTAAAATTAATGGTCGGAGAAGGAGGCATAATTTTTCATTTAATGACATAATTAATGTCAGTAAGCGGGCAAACATGTTCGATGGCATCCTCCGCCCGACCCACCCAGGATTTGCCTCGTTTGAGTCTACTCCTTTTTATAAATTTATCATCCATGGTTTTATATATTTTGCTTGATAGGTATATTGTGTTTATTGTTGTAGGTTCGAAGATGACTAGTCTCAGTTGTTCATAAACACTCTGACTTTGAAAGACAAACTGCAACAATTGACTATATTTGCAGGACGTCAGACAAGCGCAGGAAGCCATGACTAGACTCCAAGGATTCGTACTATTGTCTTCAGATCGGGGTGGCATCAGGATTGAATATGCTAAGAGTAAAATAGGTGATGTGGTAAGTCTGGAGCTATAAGACTGTATGTTCATTACCCAATTTTGTATCTAACTTCAGGTTGGCAATTATCGATTTTTAGTGGCTTCTTCTAAGCCTTCGTCGATAGTACTATTAAATCTTTCGGGACTGAACCACCGAATGTTTGCTTTCCTGGCAGTTTCAAAATTGAGGTATTTGAACTGAAATGTAACAGGAAGTTTTCAGAGTATCATATACTAAGCAGAAAAACAATACTGAATTCTTCATAAACTGCATATCTGGAAAAAGAAGGCCTATCAGCTTGCTCGTAAACAGTATCCTATCTTGTAAAATGAAATATGTAGGTCATATCAAACATCTACTACTTTCCCCACAAAATCTAGAAATTGCAACTAGAGAATATCCCAGTAGCTGACAAGAACCATCTTATTCTCGGTGACTTCAGCAGTCACTTCCCCAGTTGTGGCTATGCGTCCATGGATACAAGATGAGAGAGGGTAGAGGAATGGATGGTAGAAACCCTACTAATACTAATCAGCAAACATGAATCTGAACCAGCCTTCTACACTAGACGATGGGGATGGGAAACAAAAAGACACCAGACCTAACTATAGCTATAAGAAAACAGACTAGAACGTCTACAAAACTTAACTGAAGAGAAATTACCAGTGCCCTTTGCACCAGCAAATTCACCAAAAACAAAAACGGACATGCGCCAGATTACTATGGAAGAGGAGACAAACTGCAACTCTCAGGGTGGGGAAAGAAAGTACAAAACTGTGGCATCTTGTGAAGAGTTTAAATGCAGAAAAATATGCCAGCCAAACCAACAAAGTCACTGAAGATTATAGGACAATCTTCATTGTTAAACAAGCAGCAAACATGCTGATCGACTGTTTGCATTGAAAAACGAAATCTGCATTGCAAGAGAAAGAGCAAATGAGGTGAAGGAAAAACTAAAGAAAACAAAGCAAGGCAACAATCAAAATATAATGAACAAACATTTTAGTCTACAAAAATATGAGTGCGCATTAATAACACGTAGGAAACGGAAGGCACCAGACCTGACCAAATAACGAATGAAATTTAAATTCACTTCAAACCAGCTAGTCGACAACGACTCCTAGACTTTACTTACCAATTCTGGACCCAAGGACTATTTCCAAAAGAATGGAAGGAGGCAGAAATAGCCCTGATAGCCAAGAAGGGGAATTACGGGGAAGAGAAGTTAAGTTATCGCCACATAAGCCTCCTAAGCTGCCTTGTAATGAGCATGGAAAGACTAATGAACATATGCTACTCAGTTTTCTGAAAGAAAATAATAGCATTCAGAAAATGCAGAAGCACTGGTGACCAAACCTATTTCGCACAAAAAAAATCGAACATGCTTTCCGGAAAAGAAAAGAAAAACTGCTAGCTACTTTCTTCGACTTGAACAAATAATTTGACAAGGTCTTAAAGAAAGGATAGTTGTTGAAACTAGCACACAGTGGGATAAAAGGACAAATGTTCACCTGGATTAGAGACTTTCTTTACAGACCATGTGCGAAAGTCCGACTGGTCAGACTACATAAGGATGTTCCTCTGGTAGGTGTTAAATCCTGTTCATCCTCTTCATATATTACCTCCCTCCAAACCACCTCGACCTATATCCACAAGACTCTATGTGCAGATGACCTGGTCATAAGAACCTAAGCTGAACACATTAAAAAGAACTAACACAAGATTGCGGGAAGCTATAAATACAGATAAGAACTGGGGAGACACGTGGGGAGTCACACTAAACCGGAACAAAGCCGTCCCAACTCTATTCTCTCTCTCTCTCTCTCTCTCTCTCTCTCTCTCTCTCTCTCTCTTTCTCTCTCTCTTTTCTGCAAAGCCAGAACAAGTCCATCTGTATTTAAACGTTAATAATATTCTTCCAAAAAAAGAGGACAACCCTGTGTCATATTCGACAAAGACTTTCCTGGAACTCCCACATTGAAGACATCCAAAGGGAAGCTACCCTCCGGCTCAAACGTATTTAAAAAAGGTACCGGAACATGCCTGAGTGCAGATGCCAACAATGTGCTACAAGTACACATAGAATACGTACGACCAATGCGGCAAAAAAGAAATCTAAACAAACTGAACAAAATACAGAACATCGGTCTCAAAATCATCACTGAAGTACATCAGTTATTGACCTGGAGGCAACTTCTGACATTCAAAGACTGAATCAATTGAAGAAAAGTGCTTATCCTGATATCGAAGTTTAAACGCATTAACAACAACCCCATGCATAGAATAGCAAACAGTTTAACAAGCAACCGACTAAAACAGACCTACAACCTAAGTATACAGTCACAACAACAATCCCAGGTATTGACAGAAGGCTGAAAAATTTGATCTAGTACTGAAAGCACTAGGTCGTGTCCACAGTTCTTTAAAAAAACGTGAATGGCTCCATATATATATATTTATGTTGTGTTCTGAGTTACACATTAATCACCACATTTCCAAGTGTCTGTAGGTATAACTTTCACAGGAGGACTCGACGACAGTAGTTTCGTCATACAATAGATTTATTCGACAGAACACAAGAGGGTAGTTGCAAGCCCTCACACCGACACAACTGCAGACGCAGACATTGATCCTAATTGACATTTGACATAGTCCTCACTCTCTCTCTCCCAACCTGTAGTATCCTCCCCCCCCCCCCCCTCCCTCTTTCCCCAACCACTACAGCTCCGAAGGTCTACAGCTTCTCACAACTCTAAGGTCGCTGTACAGAGGAACAGGAAAACTCACCTATCAACTGGACCTTACTATAACTTCAACAGACAACAACGGCTGACCGGAGACAGAACTTCACTTGCTCGTTCTCCAGAATGTGCAGATCAGCCTATTGAAGGACTCCAGTGACCGACAGGACTTCTAACACAAGCCCCCTCTAGCACACACTTTTTGTCGGCATCCCTGCTGTTTTGCATGTTTGCGTGTTGTTCACGTTTAAAAGCCTTATTTAATGTTGATTTTGTGTAGCTGACACGAATATTTTTCTGTCCTTCAATGACAATTATTGCATATGATGTTCATAATGTACATATATGTGTTTGTAAAACATGTATGTGTGTTTGTAAAGAGGGAGAAAGAGACAGAGAAAGAGAGGGGGAGAGAGGCATTACAGAGGCAATAAGGAAGGATAAGAGAGAGAGAGAGAGAGAGAGAGAGAGAGAGAGAGAGAGAGAGAGAGAGAGAGGAGATATATAGAGAACATGAGGACGATAATCCAAGAATACAAAGCGAGATCGGAAACGATAAATTGGCGAGCAGAAAACTCAAGCGACAAATTAGATCACCAGAAGAAATTTGGTCTGTGGGTGGTTTGTGGGGGAAGGGGGTGTAGGAGGAGAGGAATCAAAAACAAAATTAGCGTGAAATGATAGTGAAAGTTAAATCAACAACACTAAAGAAAGGAGTTATATGTATTTAGCCTGCCTAAAAACAGCGAATCCATCTTCCACTAGGTTTGTAATGTGTCAAACTGTCTCTCGTTGGCTCTCCAGAGTCATGCACTTTCCAGCTCAAAGTGTCTCTTATGTAATGTGCACATCTAATTGCCAGTAGGTCCCTGCCCCTCTTGCCCGATAGTAAGCCTTCTGATGCTGTTCTTTCTAGTGGGCCGTGACGTTCGATATGTTAGTTTCCGAAACATAATGCTGTTTGCGAACCATTTTCTTTGGTGTCTTTTAGGGGTACAATATTTTTTACGTACCCCAAACACGCCATCTAGTTTTGCCCCGCTCGGCGGTGGTGATATAGTCGCCGGAAAGAAGTCCGCAATCTGCCGTATGGGTATGTCCAGACGACAGGTGGACTTTCGACACCGGCAAAACTGTCGTGTGTCTTCCCGACAGCGATAATACACTATCTACCTGATGGTTGTTTCTGCAACGTCTCGTTCTGTGCAGAATGCTATGCTGTTGCAGGAAGGCAGTGCAGGTCTCCTTGTCTCGTACAGATGCTACTAAATGTATAAAATCTACGACTGGAACAAACAGCAAACAATGATGAAACCTGCTGCAACCAGACGCGGCAAATATGAAGACTGCTGACGCGCGTTAAACACAGGTCTTAAGAGGCGCCAACAAGCGCGTGCTTTTGCGATGCACTCTAAAAGGGAAAATTCCCCCGACCCTCTATCCCTCCCCCCCCCCTCCGGAAATTATCTGAATGTCTCTCGTGACGTCACCGTAACGTCATGGGGTAAGTTAAAATTTGTGTACCCTTTTAGGATGTCAGTATTTCTTTTCTTTTTCGTACATGGCATTATTATCATCTTTCTAAAGCATTTCAGCTCAAAAACCTGTATTTTCTTCTTTAGCGATTCCGAGATAGCCATAAATCACATCCATATTTAGCTACAAGAAAGATGCATGTTTTCAAAATGTTGACTTCGATTTGATCGCTGGTGCTTAGCCATAGACTGTAAGGTCTCTATTGTTTATTACGGAGCATAGATTTTCAAAGTTTGTAACGGTTTGAAATTTTTTTTTTGGGGGGGGGGGGGGGGGGGGAGGGGGGGGGGGGGGGGTGGGAGGCATGCAGCTTTGTCTATATTATTCCTCGCCGGATCCGTACTTCAGGTTACTACGCAAATGTCAGAGCTTCATATAACTGCTCACATTTGATTCTCAACCAAGGGGTATTAATTCTACGGACACTAATCCTGGAGAGGACAAACTACCTACCGACCTTTTATCTGTAGACATGTTTGTGTTTTTAATTTTACTACAACTACTGAGCGCAAAATCATAACAGGAAGAGATGAAAGTAAAAAATGAAATTTTGAAACCTGGCCTAAAGCATGCAGTTCTTTATGAGGCAAAGGATGAGATGGTTAGGCAATCTGACTAGAATGTCCAGATACCAACTGCCTTGGAGAGTCACACTAAATAAATGTAATGAACACACAGTAAAGGAAAAAATGAAAAGTATACAACGACGACGTCTGTAACAGCCTTTTGAGAAATGAAAATCAACTTATACAGCTCATTCTAAATAGCACACACATGATTGTTACATCCTCCCTCACCTCCACTTCACCCTGATCACGTCGATAGGGTAACTTGAAGAAGAAAAAGAAGAAGAAGAAGAAGAAGAAGAAGAAGAAGAAGAAGAAGAAGAAGAAGAAGAAGAAGAAGAAGAAGAAGAAGAAGAAGAGGAAGAAGAAGAAAAGAAGAAGAAGAAGAGAAGATGAAGAAGAAGAAGAAGAAGAAGAAGAAGAAGAAGAAGAAGAAGAAGAAGAAGAAGAAGAAGAAGAAGAAGAAGAAGAAGAAGAAGAAGAAAAAGAAGAAGATGATGAAGATGATGATGATGATGATAATGAAAAAAAAGGAGAGGAGACGGATGACGAGGAGGAGGCGGACAATTAGGAGGAGGAGGAGCTGTTATCAGACTGATAAAAACTGTGTGTAGAAATTATATCGTCGTATTTTAAGAACAATTAATACACGTGCATGATCGCCTTGTGTGGCTGTTGTGAGTAAACAGTAAATTCCGGGTAGCTGGCGAGGTACGTTATCCCTGTCTATAATTGATCTTAAAACGAACTGAGTACCGTCGTACTGCTAATTTATAGTAAATTGTTAAATTGTATTAAAACACTCTGCTATTTCCATTTAGTGACTTTAAGTGTTTAATTTCTTTTTTTTAAAAAACATGCTGCTATTTCCATTTAGTGACTTTAAGTGTTTAATTTCTCTAAAAACATGCTGCTATTTCCATTTAGTGACTTTAAGTGTTTAATTTCTCTAAAACATGCTGCTGTTTCCATTTAGAGACTTAAAGTGTTTAATTTCTCTAAATTAACAAAATAAAACTAAAAATGCCAGAAAACAACATATTTGGATAGAAACGATTTACGGTGCAAGCAAAGTAACTCTTTCCCTCTCTTTCTCTCTTTCTCTCTCTCTCTCTCTCTCTCTCTCTCTCTCTCTCTCTCTCTCTCTCTCTCTCTATGTTTGTGTGTGTTTGTGTGTCAGTGTGTGCGTGTTTTTTTTAAACTTTTTTGTTTTATTAATGTGTTGTTGTTTTTTCTTAGTACGTCGTGCAACACCAGTTCCATGGCGGCAAAGAGGTATCTCTTCTACAGTCTCCAGTTTCTATGGCAACAGTGTTCTAGCAGTCTGAAATAAGAATATGAAAATAATCGTCACTGTTTGATGTATAATATGTGTGTGTTATATACTATACAAAACACTAGTTATCCGTGTCAGAAGGTGGAGTTGCTTAAATGCAGTATTTATTATTATTTATATCAGGGATCGCCAATCTTTTCGGAAAAACTGGCCACTTTTCTTTTCAGAAATCACTGGTGATTGACTTTATAGAGAAAAACTAATAAAGAGTAATAATTTTCTTTTAGGGGGCGGGGTTGACGACCTAACCATGGCAACAAGTACTTTTTAAAATGCACCAAGTACTGCACGCTGAGATGATCATTAACTCTTTCAGGTTCAAATTTTTTTTTGGTGGGAGGGGGGGGGGGGGGGGGGGGTTTGGACAGCATCAATTTTAAGCGGAATTTTGTTACTGCAACACGACAAATCTTTAAACCTTCCCGAAGAAAAATGTTGGGTATATCAGGACATATAATATACTAAATTCAAGATTAATAAGTGCAGAATAAATCTAAAGTTTATAGTGTCAGTAATGCAGCAAAAGTTTATTAAAATCACACAATATTCAAAGATGTTAGACACATATGAAGATTATTTACATAAAAAATTGTGTGCTTACTTTACTTTTTTACTTGTTTAACAAGACTGCCATCTAATTCTAAGAATTCACATGCCTTCTCTGTTCAATTATGTATTAGCTAGTCTTTATTTGAAACAATTAGTTAAAATACTTGTAATGTTGTGATCCTTTTTGTATGACATGTCAGATTTCACAACAAAGCGAAAATTCCGAAAACAGGTGATCTGATTGAAATATATATTTTTTTTTCAGTTTGTATACCCTACACTCAATTGTCGCTAATAGGTTTGTTTCAGTTTGTATACCCTACACTCAATTGTCGCTAATAGGTTTGTCACTTAGATATCGGTCCTAATATCAAGATTATGGTCGCAATCTGGCATAGAGTCTCAACGACAGAGCCGTATGAACAGTTCTAGACGTTGCCCTTTCATTTGGTATAGAAAAATCATTTAAAAATTGTATAACATCGGGAAAAAAAAAGTTTAGATCAGTCATGAAAAAGGCACGCGGAACATCACAAACGAAAGGACATTCTTTTGCTAATCCTATTTTTTCAAAACATTTTCATAAACATTTGTTTTTTCCCACAAACGGAGGAAAATTTAAGTGACTCTATGATTCGCCAGTATACTGGTAGATAGTCTGATGGGGATAAATTCTAAAGCCAGTTACCTGGTGAGTTAAAGAGTTAAATACAACATAAAATACAATGACATTTACTTTTCAAGAGACTGCAGACTTGCCTTATGACACCTGACATTTACTTTTTCTATGAACAAGTTTATCATGGTCCAAATTATATCACGTAACTGCTACTCTCAAGTAGAAAATCACATGGTCATCAGTTATTAGGTTTCTCTCCTTAGATTTTATCGCATTCATTGTAGAGAACGCTTCTTCACAAAGATATGTAGGACCGAAAATGTTGTCATATAGGACCATCGGAAAACACATATTCACTTAAGTTATAAAGTAGCAACAGAAATAACTGAATGGTTGGGGGTCATCACAACATGAGGAACTGTATTAAAGGGTCGCCACATTAGGAAGTTTGAGAATCACTGGTCTAGATGTTGTTGTTGTTGTTGTTATCGATCCAGCGGCGCATGAGCTTTCGCCCTTTGGCCCAATGCCATGTAGTGGAATTTGCATGTTTTCACAAGCTGTTCTTTTCCTCCGTACAAGGTGTTCCACTTGTCTGGTCTCGGAGGGAGTAGCGTTCTTCTTGTCTCACTGAGTTTTGGGCACTCAAAGAAATGGTGTTCAACAGTTTCGTAGGGATAGTTACATAGCTGGCACTCTGGGGAGTGTTGTGGCTCTATTCTGTTTAGGTGTCCATTGAGTGGAGTATGTTGCGTTCTAAGTCTGAATATGGTGGCCTGGTCCCTTCTTGTTAGATGGTTAATGCTGTCATTAGGATCAGGGCCAGACATATGTCTATAAACCTCTCTTCCAGTGTCTCCCATGGCCCATCTGTTCAACCAAGTCTCTTTGTTTATAGCTCTTATCAGTGTTTTTGCTGTCTGGAGGGTTGTCGCTGTAGGTGGTTGTTCTTGTGTTGCTCCTTTCTTTGCCAATCTGTCAGCTCTGTCATTACCTGGTGTGCCAGAGTGACCTGGAATCCACTGCATCACTATTCTGATGTTGTATGAGGTAATAAGCTGATCAGCATCCAGGATTATCTTGGCTATGTCAGTTCTGCAGCGTTCACTGCCCTCCAGAGCTTGGAGGGCAGATATTGAATCTGTGAAGATGACAATATTTTGGACCTTTGAAGGGTAAACATCCATTACAGTCTTTAGGTGGTATACTGCTGTTTCCAGTGCAATTATTTCAGCTTCATAGTTTGAACAGAATTCCCCGCATGCATCAAAAATCTCTTCAACAGATCCATCGGGTGGTCTAGATGTTATACCACGGTGACGCCTGACTTGCTAGCGTAGTTGGTTACACCTGACTTCGGGGCGACCGGGTGACGAACATCTTGTGGTACGGGTTTACGCTCGAGGTAGGCTGAAAAGCAACATTTCTCATAGATTTACGGTATCTATCAAGGAATTAGGACAGAAGGGTTGCTATTAGCCAACAATGTATAATTAGTGTGTTGATATGGATAGGTGTTTTTTGTGTGAGTGCAGACATGGCTTATAAACGTTTTTGGTTGTAAATAATGCAGTATTGTAGCCATCGGAGCTAATATTAAATGTGTTATGTGCTCCTGCAGTAATTGTCTTTGTTACATTTCATAAAATTGTGTGAGCGCATTAACATATACGTCTGTGCGTGAGCGTGTACACGTATATTTTGGCACACACACACACACACAAATGTGTGTATGTCTATGTATGTATATTTGCCGTGCGTGTGTGCACATCTTCCTATTAAATTTACTTGTGCACTCAATTAAATCAGATTTAAATCGACAAGCGTGGGTTGTCATTGTTCGTCTTTTGACAGTATTACTAATCACTAATCTTGGAATAAGTCTTTTTGTCCTTATTATTATTTAGTCAAACAGATGCCGTCTTTACAATGAAGGCTGACTGCAGTGGACCTCCAGCAAAGGCTACCGAAATTTTTATTGGGAATAATCTCAAATAACTTTCGAAAAGCTACCAAACACATCAAAAAAGTATCATTTGAAAAAAAAAATAAAACAACTATTAAAACTTCTTTAAACACACACAGCATATATATATATATATATATATATATATATATATATATATATATATATATATATATATATATATATATATATATATATATATATATATTAGGGCTGTACCGAATAGGGATTTTCACTATTCGGCCGAATACGAATAACGGGACCAACTATTCGGCCGAATAGTGTATAGTGTATAAAATATATCTTTTAAAAATGATTTGATTTGATTTGATTCAAGAACCGACATCACAGCACTCGGGGCAATCCCATAAGCGCTCCGTCCCCATCTTCAGCAGCCAGCGAAGAGTTCCTATACTAATGGTGCAGTAGCTTTCTGATTATACGTCCGTCTTGCCTTTCCTCTGAGCCTCGAGCTTCTGCCAGAACCTCTCGTCACCCCCAACTGCATCACTCTCACCAGACTGTGGTGATCATCTGCTTCTCCGAATTGTACACGCTCTCCCACAAGGCACTAACCACGTCTGCATCAGTATTCCACCAAGTTGTGCAGAGCCAGCCAGTCTGTCCACCTGTTCATTTCCCAACACACCGGCGTGACCCGGTGAAAAAATCCAGACAATACTACTCACTCGTGTCCTCCGCAGAGAAGCATGCCACTCTGCACGAAGCATACCTGTTCTGATCTTCCTCAGCATGCTTTCTGAATCAGTTACAATCACGATGTGTGTGTGTGTCGTGTTCTCTAGCCAGCGGAAAGCTGCAGTGACCGCCTCCACCTCCATTCTTAAGCTGGATGTTGTGGTATCATATGCTAGGCTCTCCTGCACCAAACGTCGACCATTAGTTTTTGCTAAGAAGCCCCAAGCACTTCTTTTGTCTCTTGACACTGAACCGTCTGTGTAAATGATCAAATCCTCCGAGCGAGCATTATCTTGAATTAATTGCTAAATTTCCACCTCTGTGGCACATGCTGACCAGTCTCTGCATTCCCGGCTCAGCGTGATTATGACTCTGCACAGGTCTGACTGTTCAGGTGGCACTTTGACCCACTCCTCTCCTCGCCTAATGTTCTCAAGGATGCAAACCTGTTTGATTGTGTCTTCTGCCTGAGCAGAAAAAAAAAATACACACACACATTCATAATGTCAAATGTACGCTGAACGTTTACTTCACATAAAGTAGCACAGAATAGTCATCTTCTTCTTTAGCATTCAAAAACCCTTGAGGTTTACTGCTGCAGATATCACTCGTCTTTATTCATCTCTCTGACTGGCCTTCTCTTCACAATTTGTGACACCAGTTGTTTGCAGGTCTGACTGGACTTTTATATGGCTCTGAAACTTGAAGCAGAAATAAAAGTGATGAGGCCTTATTACAGGTTTTCGAAAACAGTCTTACGACAAATCTCCCGAACTTCTTTTTTGTCTGCCTCGTGGTCTACGCCCATTCCTTTCTCAGATGTATACAGTTTTACTTCTCTGACATTCTTTCAATATGCCCCAACCATTTTAGTCTGTTAGCTCTCATGATGCCAGTGATCAATAGTGATTTAAACAGATTATGCGTTACGTTGTTGCTTCTCACTCTCTATTCCGTGATGTTACCATCTTTGATGGGTCCCAAGGATTTGTCGTAAGACTGTTTTCGAAAATCTGTAATAAGGCCTCATCTCTTTTATTTCTGCTTCAAGTTTCGGAGCCATATAAAATCAAATGGCCTTATCAATGTTTTATATATTTTGATCTTTTTGTTGCGAGACAGCACTTTTGACTTTAGCAGATGTTAAAGGGCATAGTATACTTTATTTCTAGATTGTGTTCTAGATTGTATTTCTTCTCTCAGCATGTTGGAATATTTGAAGTTTGCACCCAAGCACTTTTATGTTTCCGTTCGTTTGATTTTCACATTATGGACGTGGATGTGGTCGGAGTTTATATTCTTTCCATGTCTAGTTAGTATTCGTACAGAATAGTAAACATTTAAAAACATTTTATGTTTTGCATCCTTCAGTCAATATGTCGTAACTAATAACTAGGAATGAAAGAGTCATAAGTATAATAAGAAGTAACTAAACTTGGAAATTGTCACTGACAGCTTTATTAATGCAGGAAAGCTGCATTTGCTTTCAACAAAACCAATCTTTCCATGTTGCCACCAGTGTATGCAGAAGCGGGTGTAAGGCAACTACTATTCGTATTCCGCCCGACCGCAACTATTCGGCCGAATACCGAATAGTCAATAGGTCCACTATTCGGCCCCGAAGCGAATACGAAGCGAATATTCGGTACAGCCCTAATATATATATATATATATATATATATATATATGTGTGTGTGTGTGTGTGTATGTGTGTGTGTGTGTGTTTGTGTGTGTGTGTGTGTTTGTGTGTGTATATATGTACTAAAAGCGAAAAACCCTAAGTACCAAGAACATAAAGAAAGAGATAGTTCCTTAGGCGGGGACTCGAAACATAAATATTCTAGCCAAGACAAGAGATCTTTTGTGTAAAATCTAATCAGCAAAGCAACAAATAAACTAAGCACACTAACCACAAGTCCTAATCTGAACCAAAAACAACTGGAACTAAGATTACCACATTAAAATTGAACATCTGTTTATTTCACTTATCATAAAAACAGCGTGGTTCACAAATAACAACACGTTAACGATCAACATCCTGTCTACACAGGCCATGCATCAAGCATCAGCTAACATAAATGGAAGTTAACTTCTGGCGACACAAAATCAAATATCTCTGAGCGATGATACACACTGATATATCTACCCACAGTTTAACCGCTAGAGAAAATGCATGTCTAAGTGAAACTAACCATAAAATACACCACCGCAAAAATAAACGAGCAGCACTCTATCTCAGCCCAGATAATCGCACCTGCATCGAGATGCGGCCATGTGCTGCCAGCATCCACAACACAGGGCATCTGACCACTGTCAGCAGTGCCACACGCCAGAGAGAGTCTGCCCAGCAAAATACAAACCCTTTTACAAAATTAATGGACCTCCAGTTGGCTAGACTTTTTTGTATTTGTAAATCAGACTCAATTAAGTTATTAAAATTCGTCGTAGCCCACACACACACACACACACACACACACACACACACACACGTGTATATATATATATATATATATATATATATATATATATATATATATATATATATATATTAGACCACATTCTGTCGGCTCTGTGACAAAGTCGATGCGAACGCTTCGTAATGCCGGGATGCCGGGTTCGATCCCAGCTGCGGGCCATGCGCCTTGCATTGGTTTCGAGTGTGGTATCAAGAAAGCCGATAGTCCAAAAAGCAATGGCAAAATACTGGGCGTAAATTACCTAGAAAAACAACACAACAGCCAGAGGTTGTTGGGGTTGGTTCTGCAACGTCCTGTAAAGGATACGCAACAACCTTAGACCACAGTCTAATCAGTTAGAGTGTGTTTGGTAACTGGCTTGAAAGGTTGTATTTGATAGACGAGTGAATGTGATATTGTATAACTGAAGACGTGAGGGAGATTCTATTTCATGGCAACAACCTAATGATAGCCTAACCAGAGGTAGTAGCAGACGAGTTCTAACCGGCCAACAGCTATGATCAGAGATGCTGAATCAACCATTGTGTATATTGCGTGTGTAATGAAACAGGACTGAAAGGTAACGAGTGTGGATGGTAGTATATGTCAAATCTGTACTTAATAAATGTTATCATCTCTTGTTGGACCTGCTAGCCAATAGCAGACATTGACTGGACCAGATTATCTGTGGAAGTTCAATAAAGAATATAACCGGATATTTTCTACTCGTTACCAATTGTGTGCATTCAGAATGTCATCTATGTCTTATATATCAAAAGCCTCTAGAAATTAGTCAGCACACTGAGAAGACAATATCCCATATATATCTATATGCATATATATATATATATATATATATATATATATATATATATATATATATATATATATCTATATGCATATATATATATGACTACTCTAGAGCAGGGCTTTTCAATTAAGTTTACGCAGGGGCCAAACATTTGAACGTGTGGATCGTTGAGAGCCAGAGGACTGAGCCCTGGCATATAGATCATTATTTCAGCATAACTGTCAGTGATCCGCAAACCACATGTTAGGAACCGGTGGACAAATTTAGCTCGCAAGTCACCAGTTAAAAAGCTCTGCTCTAGATTTTTTTTTCTCGCTTAGTTTGTTAAAAATCTGATGTGACGGCTTCCAATCAATGCAGTTAAAGTCCTGGAGCTATATCCTTGATCACGTGAACGAATTTATTGTTGCAGTCTTCACGAAAGAAAGATTTTAATTTTTATATTGATACCTGGAGATACAACACTTTCTGCAGATGTAAAAGAATGGGGTATGCCAAAAGATTAAGCATACATTTTGATACTAATAGAAAGCGATTATAATTTCCTAATTTTTCTTATGAAAGTGTAAACCAAATATTTTCTGGTTTGTTTTTCAGCGGTCGGCTCTGTGGCTAAGCCGATGCGAACGCGTCGTAATGCCGGTGTGCTGGGTTCGATACTAGCTGCGGGCCATGCGTCTTGTGTTGGTTTCTATAGTGGTATCAGGGGGCCGACAGTCAAGAAAGCAATGGCAAACAACTGGGCGTAAATTTGCCTAGAGAAACCACACACCAGCTGGGTGCTGCTGGGGCTGGTTCTGCACGTCCAGTAAAGGATACGTAACTAACATTGTTTTTCAGCATTAGTTGGCTAATCGTACGCTGTTAATTCTCTTTTTTTTTTTTTTTTTAAATTACCCATGAAACTGAAACAAAAGCGCCCCTGACCCTTGCTTCAACAGTTGCATCACGCTTTTTACGATATACTACCAAGCACTTTTATTAAGGTTCAACAAAATGCAAAAAAAATTTTTAATATGGACGCAAAATTGCAAAAACATACCAAAACATCGGACGTGGTGCCCCTGTCATGAGACGAATTTTAGATGTCCCTCTGACTTGCTCGCCAGGAAAAAAAAAAAACCTTAATAACGAAGAAAAGTTTCTTCTTCCGCTTCAGTATTCCGAGCCCTTTAGGTTCATTGCTGCAGATATCACCCGCCTCCATTCATCTCTCTGATTGGCCTTCTCTTTCCAGCTGGTGACACCAAGTGTTTGCAGGTCTGTCTTGACATTATCTCTCAATTTTTTGCTTGGTCTGCCTTGTGGTCTACGACCTTTCGTCTTTCTTGTTTATACAGTTTTTACTTCTATGTCATGTGACATTCTTTTAATATGCCCTAACCATTTCAGTCTATTAGCTCTCGTGATGCCAGTTATCAATGGTGATTTAAACAAATTATAAATGTCGTTATTGTTTTTCACTCTCCATTCCCCGTTGTTTGCATCTTTGATGGGTCAAAACATTCGTCCTAAGACTGTTTTTGAAAACCTGTAATAAAGCTTTATCTCTTTTAGTTGTGCTCCAAGTTTCAGAGCTATATAAAACGACTGGTCTTATCAGCGTTTTAAATATTTTGATATTGGTGTTGCGAGACAGAAACTTTGACTGTAATAGATGTTAAAAGGCATAGTATACTTTATTTCCAAGACTGTATTCTAGACAGTATTTTTTTCTCTCAGCATGTTAGTGAAGTTAACGTTTGCACCAAAGTACTTATTTGTTTCCATTTGTTTAATTTTTATAATATTGACTTGTATGTGGCCGAGTTTATATCCTTTCCCTGTCTAGTTATTATCAAGTATTCTGTCTTATCTTGATTTATAACTAGTCCCATTTTCTTAACTGCTTCTTTTAAGAGAGTCAGTGTTTTAACAGTCTCTAGTTCATTTTCTGCAGCGATATAAATGGCATCCAAGTATTTTTGTAGATTCTCCTATAGTACACTCTTGTTTCTATTTCTTTTTAATTTTCTCCAGGGCCAAGTTGAAAAGAAGTGGGGACAGAGCATTTCCTTGTTTTAAACCAGATGTTTTTTTTTTTTTTTTTTTTTTTTTTGAAAAGGGTCTGACTTTCTGCTTTTATATACTACTATATTACTAGTGTCTTCCATGCATAGTTTGGTCATGGTAATTAACTTCTTTGGTATTCCAAAATCCTTCATAGCATTCGATAAACTGTTTCTATGTACACTATCAGATAAACAACCCAAAATTAGAATCGTAAATCTAATGTGTACTCAGTCTTGCTGTAGGATGCTATAACTTGGACAATGGATAAACAGAAGTATAGGTCGTATTTCATGGAAGCAAAAACAAATACAGAGGTCTTCAAAAACTGCGAATGACAGGGGAATTATTGAAAGAAATAAACAAGAGACAGTTGAAATAGTTTGGCCACTAAAAGAAATAATACGCTTTAAAAATTCACAATGGAGGGAAAGAAAGCATGAGGTAGATAACGTTACAAGAGGTAGAACAATGTAAAGAGATGGACAAACAGCTGTTGGAGAGTGTGTGCAAGCCAAACAAGAGACGGGACGTGTTAGAGATCCACTGCAGCCAACCTTCATTGTGGAGCGCCACCTGATTGAATACAACCTTTGGGACCAATATTTGTTTCGTGTTAATCAGGTGTTGTTCGTAAACAGGTCTTGAATGTTGAATCGACATCACAGCACTTGTGACACCCCCATAAAAGCTCCGTCCTCATCTTCAGCAGTAAGCGAGAGTTAAAATTCCGACGGTACCAGAAACTGTCTTAGTGTATATAGGTATCTCGCCTTTCCCCTGAGTGTCGAGCGTCAGCCAAATTCCCTTGTAACTCCTAGTAGTGCAATTTTCCTCAGACCGTAATAATGTATCTGTTCCTCGGCACTGTTCACTGGATAACAAATAGCACCCACAACATCCAGCCTGTCATATATCAGTTCACCACCAAGTGGTGCAGTACCGACCAGTCTATATGCCTGCTCATTTCCCAACACACTGGCATTATCTGGAGAAAATATGCAAAAGATGCTAACTACCTGTTATTTCTGAAGTGATGCGTGACACTCTGCACGAAGCATGCCTGTCCCCATCTCTCTCAGCATGCTCTGTGAGTCAGTTGCAATCACGATATGTGTGTGTACAGCTGATTCTCAAGCCAGCGGAAGGCAGCAGTGTGTATTGTCTGAGTACCAAAAATCAGCAGCGGGATGATTACATTTTTTGTTTGAGAGCCATGTATTTCGGAGTCAAAACCGATTTGTGGCTGAGTGACCGAGCCACGCTCAGGTCGCTAAAGAGCTTCATGAGGCTCGCGAGCCGATATTTGCCGATCACTGGTCTATCATAATAAGAATAAGAAGAAACTCCACACGGGAGCATGTACAGAAGGGGTCTATCATCATCAGTAGAAGTGATCTCTCGTCGACAAATGTTTCGGCCCACGAGCTCCTAGACATTTTCAGAGAGTAGGCCCACCTGAGTTCATGAAGCTCAGGTTGGTTTCCCCTGCTGCACCGATTACCGGATGTTGTTCGGATAGGAACAAGACGAATTGGTGATTTTGCAGAAGATACTGTGAGATAAGAAGTCGTCGCGGTAGCATAATTAAAGCAGTCTGTATACCTGAACGACCGAGCGGCAAGCTTACGATTGTTATACCGGACACATGTTGAACTTTTGTTAGCAGGTGGCAGAGGGACACTGGTAGACAACACGGACACGATGGATTTTCAAGGGATGATAAATTATTTTCCACTAGACACCCGGACCAGCCTACCGAGGCCCGTCCCCTACGTTGTTTCGTTGTGTCCAGAGCTAGCTCGAGGCCCTCTCAGCAACCTCGCCTAGCTTTTTAAGAGTCCGTTTCCGTTCATTACCACGTAAGCCTAATTCTTCAACCACATTGTAGAGTGAAGTGGAAACGAGACCTCTCGCTCCCACTTCGACGGCAAAGACTCGTACTGTGTACGCTTCGTCTCTCCTCAGATCGGCTGCTAAGTCATAGTACTTCTCGAGCTTGTACATATGGCTTTCGTCAATTCGCGACTCATGCGGGACGGGCAGCCCAATCAGGATGAGCCTACGTTTCTCCGCAGAGTGGAGAACTATGTCAGGTCGCAGGCCGGTCTTCCGAATTGACTCAGGGTACCTTTCATGGCCAGGCAGATAAACCGATAGTAACCAGTCCCTCGCAGAGTCTAGCATAGGTGGAGCGAATGCACCTTTGTTGATTTTACCTTTTTGAATCTGTCCAGCCTTGAGGAAGCGTATGGGGACGACGGTAGGACTGGCCCTCGCGTTGGCCAACATCCTAGCCTGGTCAACAACGGCTGCTAACTCTTTTAGCACCTTGTTGTGGCGCCAGGTATATCGGCCTTGACTTCGGGCTTTCCTGCATGCGGACAGAACGTGTTTTAACGTCTGCTTCGCTCTGCACAGCGGGCAAGTCGGGTCGTTAGTCGCAGACCACTTCATCATGTTGACACAGGACGGTAATACATCGTACGCCGAACGAACGATAAAGCTCAGTCGCAGCGGGGTCATTCGCCAGATCTCACCCCATGTGAGTACTCTTGGCAATGCGCTCTCCAGGCTGACCCATTGGCCCTGCTGCGACTGTTGGGCTGCTTTCTAGACCCGAACCTCGTTTTCGTTGTCCCTTACTTGTTGTATTACCAAGTCTCGGCGCTCTTTGGCTGTGGCTTTGGACCACCAACTGACCTTCCCGTGACCATCGAAAGTGGGGTAGAATGATGGACCCAATCAAATTGATACAAACGGTGACGACCCTGCTAGCCCCCAGAATCCGACTATAGCCCCAACGTCCGGGTTGGCTCTGTACATGTGGAAAAAGCTTCATGGGGTTGCATGGTCTGAGAACGCATGCCGGAAGGATGAAATGCGAGGGTGCTCCACGCAGTAAACGCCGTCGCAAAAGTACTACTCCTGTGGTAGTTTCTGAGTCGTTAGGGAACGACGGGCAGGGTGAATCCCACTCGCCCGGAGAGGACCATGACGTTGACTGCGGAGGCGCACGATTGATGATTCCCGAGTAAGTGAGTTCCAGGATCAGGTTTCCACCTGTGAGCGATAAGGTGTCATGGTGCAAGCTAGAGGGTACATTATGTGAGAAACTAATTCATGATTTAAAAAAGAAGTCGTTAGGTGACAAGCTTACAAAATTTGGTGATGTAATATACGAGCACTGTTCCCGTGAGTTCGGGACAGTGGAAAAGGCGCCGCCGGGCGTCAAGCAGAATATAAGCAGGAGACAGTGGGGCATTCTGAAGTGTTGGGCAGACAAAAATGCCCTTAGAAAACGGTTCAAAGCCACTACAGGCAGCGAACGGGAGAGGCTGTATGAAGTCTGGTTGCATTTAAAGAACAGACACAGTGCCCTCTGTCGCGCTGAACGTTTCTGTGACAACAGAAGAAGAACCAAAAGGGAGCGAGAGAAATTCTTTAGGGACCCGTTCCAGTTTGCCCGAGGTCTATTCGAGCAACCGAAGTATGGGACTCTGGTTGGCAGTAAAGAGGAGCTTGAGTTACATTTACGCAAGATGTACTCTGACAAGAGGAGGAATGAGCCTCTCGATAATAATCTAGAGATAATTAGCGGCCTCAAGCAGCCTGAGTTGCCGAAGGTACTATTTAAAGTGATACCTCCCCTTTGGTCTGAAGTTGAGGAAATTGTGAAAAGAGCCAGCGGCAAGTCTGCTCCAGGTCCGAATGATGTTCCGTACGTTCTTTACAAGCGTTGTCCGAAAGTCCTACGAATGTTTCACGGCTTGTTGAGACAAGCGTGGAGCCGAAAACACTTATGTCCAGAGAGGCGAAAGGCTAACGGGGTCTACATTCCCAAAGAGCAGGACTCGAAGTGTCTTTCCCAATTCAGGCCCATCTCGCTGTTGAATGTTGAGGGCAAAATATTCTTCTCGGTCATGGCTTGCCGGCTCAAACGGTATCTGATGGCGAACAAGTACATCGATACAAGTGTTCAAAAGGGTGATATCCCGGGCGTTCCTGGGTGCCTTGAAAACGCAACCATGATTTGGGAGTCTATTCAGAGAGCCAAGCATGAGAGAACAGAATTGCACGTTATATGGTTGGACCTAGCCAACGCCTATGGGGCAGTTCCCCATAGGCTACTGAGGCAGGCCCTTCGCATGTTTCACGTACCGGCACAGATCAACGAAATGATCGAGCAATATTTCTTTAAGTTCGCTTTGCGCTTCTCTACCTTGACGTTTACCACGAGGTGGACTGAGTTACAAGTTGGGATAGCTATGGGGTGTACGATCTCACCATTACTGTTCGTCATGGCCATGCAGATCATGTTAGACGGGGCGGCCGGCCACGGACAGGGCCTTCAAATTGGGAATCACTGGATGCCGCCGCTACGCGCATTTATGGATGACACGACTATAATCACGGGCAGCGAAAAGTCTGCCCATACGATTCTGAAAAGATTGGAAGCGGTGGTCCAATGGAGTGGGATGCAATTCAAACCGCAGAAGTCTGTCAATCCTTATATATTTAAATTCAGATGCCTGTTTAATGCCTTTGCACTCTATTGCTATGTTTAGATCTGTCTTCCTTTTTCCTATTGACATTACTTCTGTCTTTTCAGTGTTGATTCTCATATTATTTTCTTTACATTCTTCATTCATGTTGGGGGCATACTTCTTTGTTCGTTTTCGCAATCGGAGGTATTATACTGTGTTAGGGGTGATCAACCCGGTCCACGGTCGACAACTGTCTCCAGATGTCAGTTTATCCCCCCGGGGGAGGGGGGGGGGGTCTTTCCATAGGTGGCAAAAGGTCTTTCCCGATCGTTACCAGCCTTTCCTGGTTGTCTAGTGGGCTAGCCACGTACAATAAGAAGAAACTCCACATGGTAGCATGTACGAAGCATATTTATTCCAACTCTGTGCTACCAGTGCCAGACATGGTCACTCACAACCATCCATAAAAGAACATTAATAACCATGGAAATGAGATGTTTGAGAAATGCATTAGGAGTGACCATAAGAGATAAGATCAGGAATGAGATCATAAGAGAAAAAGTCGACACAGAACCAATTCTAAAGACAGCAAGTGAAATGGTTTGCCCACTTCGAGAGAATGCCCTGTGACACCATACCATACAAAGCATACATGGAAAGAGAAAAAGGACGTAGAGCACGAGATAGACCAAGAACAAGATGGAAGGATAACATCAGAGAAACTCTACAACAGCACGATGTGCCTATGGTCGAGTAGGCCAGAAGAGCTAGAAACAGAACATTATATCTCCCTCGACACCCAAAGCGGTAAAAAAGGAAGTGAAGAAGAAGATGAAGAAGATCATTTCAATAAGAGGCACGATTGGTTAGCTCTGTTGTGTTAAACGTAATACACAGGAATGTCAGTTGTTGGGAAACCTTTGAGAGAATAGTCTCGCCGCAATCATTGCTGTTGTGTGGCCTTGACATGGCTAGAGGAAGTCCGATGTGTGTGGCAACATTATACTAGTGTCAGCCGCCGGTCTCAGAGGCATTACCACGTTCATTTTTTTAATAACATAATAAAGAGTGCACCAGTTCACATCAGAAAGGTTGTATTTTGCAGAGCGTTTACATAAAAATCTTTTTACTAGTGTATTGTTGTCCGTTTTAAGTTTACCGACCATAAAATTAACCGTTGAAGTTGAAGTTGAAGTTCAATTTGAACAGCTCTGTTCATTTGCATTAATTGAAAATAAAAAAAATGAATACCAGCAGTATTACTACCACTGATTACCCAAAACTGGATTTATAAATTTGGCTATCCTCCAATTACCGGCCACATATTATGGCAGCCAAAAACACACCCTGACAGGGCCTCATTAGGTAGTGTGTTGTGAACATTCAAAAACTTGAATAAGAAACTAATGATTAACGTAAAAAATAGGAAAATGACGAAATCGACTACTTCACGATAATTGAGGCCTTTATATCTGAAAATAGTGGCACAGAAGTTGCAAATTAAGCCTGAAAATCTGCTCTTTGTGGCTGTGACGCCATTGAAACTCGGCTAAATATGATCGGTGCAATTGGTAACGCAGTTTTCACCTTCGAGAGTATCTCCCGCGCCGTGCATATATATATATATATATATATATATATATATATATATATATATATATATTCTTGCAGCCAACGAACAACATCTTCATGCCATTGTTTCATACTGTTATTTCAGAGTTTGAACGACTCAGAACTCAAACAACTTGGAATCCGAACGAAATTGTCATGTAAATGTTGCCATGGAATTCAAACAATTCCTTGGAAACCTAACAATGCCTTGGAAACCTAACGGCTGGCATATGGTGATCACGCAACTGAGCTGATGGCAAGAGCTTCAGCACCTTCACCAGCAGCAAAATTTGTTGTTGGATAATCAGATGACACCCATCTGGTAAAAAGCAGCATTGTAATGCATGATTTCTATGATCTGTAGTTGGCATCTGTGGCTTAGGCATTGCAACAGAGCTTCGTAGTACCAGGTTCAATCCCGACTGCAGACTATTTGTTTTGGGTTGGTTTCTACAATGACACCGAGAGCTGGCCATTCTGAAAGCAGTGGCGAACTACGGAATGTAACATTTGCCTAGAAAAACCACAACAGTCGAAAAATTGCTGAGGTTGGTTCTGCAACATCCTGTAAAGGGTTCGCAACTAATTTATTATCTGTTATCTCCTAGTCTAGAGGGACACACTTAACAATCAATGCACCTTTGGTTTAAGCAGATAGCAGCTTTAGTAACTTTACTAATGAGACTACAAGCCACTACATAAAGGAAATAACAGATTGAACAGAGTGTTATTGCTATAACTATTTCAACTAAATCTGTCTAGTTGTTAACTAGAAAGTTCTTGATGTTTAAACACCTATTGTCATCTTCATTTGCTATGTCAGGGCAATAGTAAATAGTATTTTAGCTCATTTACAAGCAACTCGCTGCACAAGTACTCTAATTTCCCACAGATAGATTGTAGAATAAGAATCTGAATGCAGGGCACCAACTCTTAGGTGCTAGTGATGATCCCAGTGCATGTATACACACCAGTTATCAATGCGACTTATTCCATAACTTCATTGACTTCACGAAGGCATTTGACCATGCATAGTATGATGGGCTTCATCAAATAATGAAAAATTGTAACTTCTGTAAGAACACCATAGACACCATTGGAGCACTTTATGAAGATGCAAGCAGTGCGGTACTCATTCAAAATGACGTAGGCAGATTTTTCAAACCAGTGTGGGAGTGAAACAGGGTTGCATACCATCCCCTTCCTTTTCAGTTTTGTGTTTGGAACACATTATGAGCCAAACACTAGAAAATCATGAAACATCTATTGGCGGAAGACAGCTATGTTATTTACATTTTGCAGACGACGTTGATCACATGGCTGTTTCTGAATCATAACTCCAAGAACTTATTAAAGCATTAGAAACTGTATGTGGTAAATATGGTGTGGAAACTAATGCCAAGAAAAGCAGGATTCTTTTAAATAGCCAAGTACCTACCAACATACATATAAAAGAAAAAAGCTAGAAGTTGAAACCTTTAAATATCTTGTCTATACTGATGTGAGAATTAGGCTCTTGTCTATACTGGTGTGAGAATTGGGCTCTCACTGTGGAAATGGAAAGGAGGATTCAGGCTTTCGAATGTAAATGCTATAGATACATTTTATGAATTAGTTTTTTAAGACATAAAACTAACAGATGTGTCGGAGACAAAATAAATAGATTTGCAGGACATCTGGAACCCTCTCTTGACAGTGGTGAAATGTTGCAAACTAGCTTGGTTCGGGCATTTTGTGAGATTTGATTCAATTGCAAAGACTGTACTTGCAAAGAACACTGTTGCCTATTTGGCCTTTTTTTTGTTAAATCAAAATCCTGTCATTCTCATCCAGTCTGTTCAGTCTTGTTAAACTAAGGCTCATTTCTTCCACATTTATTTTGCTTTTCTTCTCTCTTTTAATTTAAATGCAGCTTAAAATAGATGTATAATAACAAGGGAGAGAAAAGTTTGAGAATTTTGTGCTGTGGTAATAAATTTTATTTATCTCTTCCAAGATGGCACAGATGCTGGCAAAGCCAGGATCAGCTGGAAATATGCCAATACTTCCAAGCCAGTTTCCTAAAACAGGGGTAAGTCAGTCTAAAAATGCAGCTGTTTTAGCCATTGTTTCCCAAGGTGGGTGTTGCCAACCCTTGCAGAGGTGCTGGGCTGGTCAACTGTTGCAGTAGCTACATTGATCAGATTTGACAGGCCCGAGGAGCTGTAGAATTTCAAGTGCAGTTAAATTTACATTAAATAAATAGTTAAAATTGCATTCAATAAAAATAAGGCAATGTTGAGCCAAAGTAGTAGAAAGGAAAAGATTATTTTAAAGAAAAAAGACACAATTACTTTGAAAGTCAGTTGAGAAAATAGAGAAATCGACAAATTATTGGGTCTAACACTCAAGCAAACAACACCTGCATCAGCGGTCTTTCTCTCTCCTCACATAAATAAAAATTCCCATTAATGTAAGAAAATAAACCAACTTCAGACAGATGTATCCCCATAAAAGAAATTGAGAAAATTGCTGACGTGTAGTACCTTTAACTTTGTAGACAGGACCAAACTTTTAAAAGCTCAGAATGCTTCCAAACCATCTGCTGCACCATACATTTCAAGACAGAACTAGACTGTTAAGGAAAGTCCAATGCATTTAACAAGAAAAACATAGAGACAACATGCAAATGTAGAAACTGACTTGATTTGTAGAGCTCTCACACCAGAACCATGACGAGCTGTCCAGACATATCCAGTACATTTCTGGAAGTTCCTGAAATAATCTCCAAGAAAGAACCAACTGAGTTAGAGCAAAGGCTCTGTCACTTCCTATGCTCAAGTATCAAATCCCTCTCATATTTGAACAAATATATTCACATATTGTTTTGCTAAAGAAGTTACAAGCGAGGCACCAAAATCCGTATTATATATCCTAATGGCAATGCAGAGTCACACTCGATAGAGGCGAACCAGGTGCATCAACCCTCCTTTCGTTGTGCAGACTCCTAATTGTCAATAAGAAATTAATAAAAACTAGCATATTCACATTCTACATAAGCCCTCCAAGTGACATTATGCTCTGTACATGACAGCTTCATTTTTGAAATAGTAACAGCAACAACAACACAAAACAACATTTATTATAACAATAATAATCATAACTTTGCAGGCTTCTGCTGGCTTGAAAACCAGCTGCACACACATGTCCTAATTGTGACTGACTCACTGCATGTTGAGAAAGATGGAGACAGGTATGCTCCATGCAGAGTAGCAATAGTACCATCAGAACTGGAATTATGTCGTTGCTGTTGTAGCTGAGGCTGGAGCACTTGTTCTTCTACCATAGCTCCTAACTCAGTATGTTTTAATAAGACCAAAACTAGCCCTGCAGTTACATGTGCAAAAGGAAATGCAAAGGCAAATGAGCTTGTAAAGGCTGCAGCCCTGCTTGTCTCAGAAATTTAGCCTTTTTGACCAGGAGTGCTTAAGAAAACTGAGCACTGACCAAGTAGGAATTCCCCCCCCCCCCCCCACCCCCAAAAAAAGTTTAACAAATAACAGTTTGAAACAGGTCAATAATAAATTTAAGAAACATAATTATCTACATTATATTATTATTTTTTTTTTGGGAAGGGGAGGGGGGTGGGGGAGTAAACACAGAGTGAAGCATAAATTCCATGAGACATAATCCACAAGTTGACTCATGCTATGACCTCTATCACTGAGACCAGAGGTAATTGATGACATCAGCTTGGTTTTAAATACCTCTTAAATGCTGTGTTTGGTAACTGTTTATATTCTGACCCTCAATCACTGCACATGTGTGAATATAGTCACAATTTTCGGCGAACGTTGTTTACGCCGCCATCTTGGCCAGATAAGAAAAGGGACTTGACCCAGTCTAAAATGTCACCTTTTGCAGCTTCTTGGAAGAAAGTGTTAAAAGACCAAAGACACTCTTAAAACATCTATGAAGTTGAACTGGAGAGAAAAATAGGAAATACTAATTAATAGAGATACAGAAAACTCAGAGCACACTTCTACCATGCGGGTCTCTGACGCTTGCTAACATGATGAACTAAAATAAATTCAAGAGCATGAGTTAAAGATTTCCCTGACTATTTCAGTCACAGAGAAGAAATCTGGCCAATGAGTGACCCTCCAAGATTAACTGTAGGGCTCATGCGCACTGTCCTGTTATGACCCTTGCTAGAACTGATGCATAGCAAACGATCACTGAAAAAGTAACTTTAATATTTTCCTTCTTATTTATTTTCTATGAAGCAAACCATTCTTATCAGAAGAAATCGACCTGGGAAAATGTATTCCAGTTGTACCGAGAACCACAATGTTCACCCACTGAGATGACTATGGTGTACAATAAAGGGAGAAAGATAGGACATGAAAAAATTCAAATTTAACACTGCATCTGCCTGCTTGTTTGATTATAAAAGGTATATTTTAAGAAAACAAGTAAACTTAGGAATTTGATGACAAATGGAGAAATTGATGGAAAAGGGGCAGAGTAAAGGTAGACATTAAAATCTTGATACTTCACCACATAAATGTAGCTGGATATGCACTGACCAGATCAATGATTGTAAGATTGTAAATGATGACTTCCTATCCCCATCAGTAGAGCATGTAATGATCACACATGATTATAACGATGATGATATTTCTTAGGTGATTTAAAAAAATTTAAATTAAAAAGGAGGTGATAGATGTAAAACGTTTAGGAACCAATGCTTTGAATATTCAAAGAATATATCAGTAAAGAAGGTTAAGATAATGTATTACAAACTTCAACAACTATTGATGACACCATTTTGCACCAAGATCTGTAAAGTATGACTGAATTGTCAAACTCAAAAAGGCACACAAAAACTATCTTCTCCCAAAACATGCAATAGGGGAATGGCACCCAGGCAAATGTTGAAGATGAGGATTTCATTGTGAAATGATTTTTCACTAAACTCATAGAGCCATACACTAACAGATGCATATAACAATTACAATACACATCTGAGGCACATACATGAATCAGTTTACCCAATCTAATGTAACATAACACAGACCTCCAACTGCCACGCCACTTCTTCTATTGTTGTCTCACTGATACCAGATTGTAACCCAGTGTTGTGGTTTTCTGTATTTGTTTTGCGCTTCTTATGTGGCTTAGCGGAAGGATTTGTTCATCTTTTTGTAGGTTTCTGCTACACTATTTATCCATCTATTTCGTGGTCTTCCTCTCACCTTCCTTCTAATCCAACCTTCTCTCTAATGCTGGTATTCGTAACCCTGTGTCTTCTTGTGTTGTTAGAGACCTTGCAGAGACAGTGCATTTCACATGTAGTTATTTTTTGTTCTGGTGCCCTGTTTATAGTCCATGTTTGGCATTGATAACATGAAGTAGGGATAAAGATTAAGTGCAACTTCTCCATGAAACTATCTGGCCAGCATCCCTGCCTCGGACACATATATCAACTTCTATTTGAGATTTGACAGTCAACAAATCAGAGACATATTTATGTAGCTCAGTCCCAGTCAGACCTGCCTCATGAGCGACAAAGTCTAAGATAGTCTTGCTCAACAATGAATTAAATGCTGCTATATCTCATTTAGACTTGTAGTGCCGCTTACCAGAAGTTCACAGATTATCACCTATGATAGTTGCTGAAATTATAGACCACTAGACAAGACTCAGAAAAAGGTGAAAAGAGTGTTAGTAAGCAAATAACATATGCATCAAACATTTGATCGAATAATCAATTAATAAATCAGATTGATAAAAAATATCAGTACCTTATGTCAACAACTGACCTTGGCTCCCAGGTCGACCCAGCCTTGAGTGGGTACCGGGTGCAGTCCCAGGAAGTAAACGTTATCTAGTTATTTAATAAAATATTTTACTGTAGTTCACAGTTGGTATTTTTTTTTTTCACTTTGATTAATTAACAGAAGTACTCATACATCTAAAGAGTAATAAAACATATCTACAGCACATCAAAATGTCATTTAATGCATACATGATAAGAAGGACTATTTTCAGTAAAGGAGTGTCACATGAAAGTAACCAAATATTGTTAGTTCTTAAAATGAATATGATAAGGTCGGCTCTTTTCAATCAAATGTTTTATTATCCTGTCTGTACCAGAGCTGATGAATCCTGGAGATGTTAATTATGTTAACAGTTTTTGCCATGTTTTTAAAATAGTTCAGTCTGAAGGATCATGAACACAAAGGAGATTATTACCTACAGAGTCAACAACTTCAAGCAGCTAATGCAGACTCCCGCCTGGAACACATGTGTGTACTTAATATTGACTCAGAACCCGCACAAGTGAGGATGACTGGCATAATCTGTACCATTGGTTAGTTTTTTTTTAAAAGTATTTATTTGTTGATTTGAATTTTTGACTTACTTATCAGGTATATCGAATGTCTTTAATATTTTCCCTA
This sequence comes from Candidula unifasciata, assembly GCA_905116865.2. Classification (NCBI taxonomy): domain Eukaryota; kingdom Metazoa; phylum Mollusca; class Gastropoda; order Stylommatophora; family Geomitridae; genus Candidula; species Candidula unifasciata. The sequence goes on along the minus strand of CAJHNH020002629.1, from coordinate 32,818 downwards.
CATGACATGTCCAATATTATCTACTTTCATCCCCAAAGTTTCTCCAACATCCTCTGTCCACCTTCATTTTTGACAACCCCTAGTTCTTCATCCAGGATCGTTAGTGACAGGGATAAAAATTTCATTAAATATAGCTAACATTTGAAGTACTTCATCGTACCTCGGCAAACCAGAGTTCTATTTTAATATATGTTGAGACACAGCAGTGAAAATTGGGTGGCATTGTATTTTTCTTTTGACATTAAAAGCAGGACAATATTTCATCTGATCATAAATTCAACACAGAAATTGTCAAAACCAGTCACCAATTTAGACAGTAAATGTGCACTCACAATCAGGGGATATTACATCTTTCCTTACTGCTTATAACCCTGTATGTTTTACATTTCCCATTCTCATCATGTAATAACAGTTACACCTAAATGGATCGGCCCCTGATGTTTTTTTAAATAGGGGTCTTTTGCTACTGAAATATGCACTTGTGATCTACGATCAACTTGTAAAATTCCTTCTCAGAATAATTTCTTCCATAGAACTGATACAAATTCTCATCTATAAAGAAAAAAAATTTAATCTTGTCAGTTGACATTAAATGTAGACAGCTGGGGGTGGAGATTACCAGTTCTTATGTTTAAACCTTTGCTGTGCCTGCCAAGAGAATTTTTCTGGGCTAAAAAGAAAAATTGTTTTATCAAGCTGTTTCCACTCAGTGCATACTGCTTCTAAGTTGCTAGGTTTGTGAGCCATCATGTGAAGTATATGCAATTTTTAAAGTCTAAGATACATTTTATCCCTCGCCAGTTCTGTGGAGTTCGTACGCTATATTGACAGCACTTGTGAAAATTTGCATGTGCAGTGACAGTAATTCTTTCTTCTTCTTCTTCTTCTTCTTATAGTCAATGCCGTCATAACTATACACAACCTTCTGTCTTATTTACATTCAGTCATTTCTGACACAGTTCTTCCATGCCATGATGTCAGACTGTTTATCATCTTTTCAGTTGGTCTCATTCTGCCTTTTTTCCTTTCCAGATTTTTCACGATCATGAAGTAATCTGGGTTTTTTTCTCATCACATGACTAAAGAATGTAGATTGTTTCTTTCTGTTATGGGCAGTCAGTTCTCTTCAGTTTCTTTCAAGACATCTTCAGTACTTTCTTCCTCTAGTCTGTTCTTATCATTCGTCTGTGAAAACCACATTTCCGCTGTTTCCACACAATTTTTAACTAATTGGCTTACTGTGCATAATTCGCATCTGTATATCCGGATTGAATTTATATAGCTCTTGAGAATTTTCTTTCTCACCTCAGTTGACAAAGAAAGATTGCATAAAATATTCTTCATTTTGTTAAATGTTGCCTTTGCTTGGTTGATTCTTAGTTTAACAGTTTTAGTACATCTTTCATATGTTGTTATCAGGGTACCCAAATACTTATAAGGAACTGATGCTTTACACACCAGGTAACACCATAAAAATATGGGGGGTGGCATGCTGTGGAATAGGGTGTGTTTTTGTGATTCTTTTCTTGATTTCAGTTACCATTTGCGTGTGTGTGGGTGGGTTTGGGTGTGATTGCATGTGTGTGAATGAGAAAGAGAGACTATTATAAGAAAAATGTTTATCATGTTTCAGACTTATCCTAACTATTTCTATTGTTGTTAAATCTTGTGTTCACCTTGTAAACCCCCCCCCCCCCCCCCCCCCCCCCCCCCCCCCAACCCAAAGAAACCTCAAAACTGACACTTCTGTTAGTTAGCAGCTATGGGGGACCCATTTGCTATGAAGCTGGAACTGGGATTACCTTATTACATGATAGAATATCTGAATTATCACCAATCTTTAGATTGATTTAGTTTGTTCTTTGATAATTATTCTGTTTAACCCTTTTGATATATAATTAGTTAATCATTTCAGATAGTGTGGTCATTTGCTATTCTTTATTACTTTTCCACACTCTATTTTATTGTGTCAACTGTTGCCCTTTAGTCACTAAAAAGAATAAAAATAGGTGTAGTTTATAATTTTGATTTCAATATTTTACTTTGTTTTAAAATATGCATGCTGTTTTTAGGACCTGCTTGCAAAGACGTTGAAATATTGCAGAAGATGATCATTGAGGGAATGAACATTGCACGCTTGAATTTTTCTCATGGATCTTATGATGTGAGTAGTTTTTTGCTTTATTTTTGTGATATAAGGCTCTCTGGTCAACCTAGTCTCATAAAATGATACTGAACATTTTCTGGAGAGTTTAGTTTGAAGAACTGACATTGCAGCACTCGGGACATTCTTTTAAGGGCTCTCTCCCCATCTTCAGCAGCAGCTCCAAAACAGATGGTACCAGTAGCAGTTTGATTATATGTCCTTCTTGCTTTTCTTCTAAGTCTGTTTTCCTGCCAGATTCCCTGGTTACTTCTCAATACACCATTAACTTCAATAACATGTCGCTTGTCATGCGTCAGTTTACTCTGAGTGGCGCAGAACCAATCAGTCTGTCTGCCTGTTTGTTTCCCAGCAGACAAGCATACTATGAAAAAAAAGATACCAAGTACCGTGGACCTCTGAAGTGATGCTTCCCACTCTGCATGGGGCATACCTGTCTCCACTTTTCTCAGCATGCTTTGCGAGTCAGCTTCAATGACAGCTTGTGTATGCAGCTGATAAAACAAGCAAACAAAAACCTCCATTCTCAGACTAGATTATTATGATACCATATGCCAGACTTTGTTGCATTAAAGGTCATCTGTGTGATTTGCTATGAACCCCCGTGCACTTCATCTGCCTCTCAGCAGACACATCAGTGTAGATAATCACATTACCTGGGCGGGAATTGTCATGAATCATGTTGAGAAGGAAAAGTGACAAGGAACTGAAGTGGCCATCACACTGTATGTTGTTTAGAATATGTTGAGTGCCTACATATTTTCTCTGTTTTCCTGGCAAGAAACTTTCAGATAATAGAACACACAATAAAAGTGCACGTATTAGTGTTCTAAGGGTGTATAGTTATCTCCACATTTTCTTGCAGCAAGAACTGATACATACTTCAAGTATTTTGAAGTCATAGGAACAATCTTCAAATAAAAGAACTGAGTCAGAACAAGGAGCTTTGTTACTGTTTACGCTCAGGAGTTAATATCCCTCTCATATTTGGACACATATGTTCACAGATGGTTTTGCTAAAGAACGAGAGGGCCAATACCCTTATTGGATGCCTTCGGCAGAAGGTGTTTAAGAGAACCACTTGTTCTGCATTTGTGCGGCCTCCATGGTGGTCCCAAGAAGCCGAACAGGCATTGAAAGAGAAGAGAGCAAGGTTACACAGTTACAGTAAGTGCAAAAGTCACCTCAGTGGTTGCAAGAGTAGGTAGAGAAGGCAACAAAAATTTCAAAAGAAAAAATAGAAGAGTTCAAGTGGTGTGCAGCACATGCAAAAATGACTAAATGGGAAAATTGTATAAATGAAATTAGAGGGGATAGATTGCTGGTTAGGTTCTGGAAACTTCACAGGCACATAAAAATAAGGGATCGGCCTATCATAACAGGCATTATATACACAGATACGGGCATACCCATGACAACAGACAAAGATAAGGGGAAAGCATTTTTGCAGAGATTTATAGACCAAACTGATCATCATAGGGGACATAGATATTCAGTTACGGACAATCTGTTGAATACCATTAATGATAATTGCTATCAGTCGATTATTAGCGTGGGTCTTCTTCTTCTTCTCTTTCGTTTGCCTGAAATAAGTTGTCCAAATCAGCGATTTTGTCTCTTGTATAAATTTCACTGTTGGTGTTAGTTCATTCAGTGATCCATAGAGTTTACATTCCACTGTTGTTCTTTCTGGTCAAAAGGTTTGCCTTAATGTGTCAAATTCAGTGCAGTCCTGGAGTACATGCTCTGCTGTCTGGGGCACCTGTCCACAGGTGCACATGGCTGATACGCCTATCTTGAATTTTGTGTACATGTAGTTACGTAATCGGTTGTGCCCTGTTCTGAGGCGGAAGATAATGACTTGTTCTGGTCTGTCCATAATAAAATAGTCGTCTTGTGCTGGGGATGGTGGTTTCCTGATCGATTTAATGATTCCTTTCTTCTAGTGGTATGTGACTGGTACATTGGCTGCACTTTTGTCGTACCTTTCCCTGCCAGTTGATCAGCTTTCTTATTTCCAGGCACTCCATAATAGGACTGTATCCACTGCATTATGACTCATGGCCATGGAAATATTAGTGTGGGTGATGTAAGAAATATTTTGCAGAAAGCAAAAGACACTGCACCGGGGCGAGATTGAGTCAGGTATGCCCACATAAAGGACATTAGTGATAAAGACTTGAGGGAGATGGGCTTCTACTTCAACGAGAGCATCAGAAAAACATCAATACATCAGGAATTGGTGTATGGCTATTCAATACCTATTCCAAAACCAGGCAAAGATCATTGGAGTCTTGTTGATTTCAGGATTATCACTCTTCAAAATACTTTTGGCAAGGTGCTTGAGAAGATTATTGCTGTTAAACTACAGGCTAAAAGAAAAAAGCTCTTGCCAAGCGTTCTGGGCATATACAGCCCGGAAAAGATACCTAGTCAAAAGCGGCCACATTTGCCTTTGATTTTATGAGGGGTTCAGGAATAGACAGGAGATTGTTGTGGCCATTCTTGATCTTGAGGATGCATGCAATAGAGTCGGTTATGATATTTTGATAATTACGCTCATAAAGAAGGGGGTGTGTTCCTGGCTGGTGAACAGGATAGCATCTGTCCTGCTTTCAGGTATAGTTGCCCTCCGCTTGGGTACATGGATCTCAAAAGAATGCACTATCGCCTCAGAATTACCCCAGGGTTTTGCAATTTTCCCAGTGCCCTTCAACGTGTATACAAGCAGGACTGCATAACTTGAAGCAGCAGGGATTGGAAGGATACTGACATTTGCAGATGATGTTCTTGCATATTGGCAGGGGAGCAACAGGCAACAGATACCCCAAGAACAACAGGCGACTATAGACAGAATGACTGATTGGTGTTTGGAAATGGGTGCTGTCATCAACCCAGAAAAGGCAGCTGTTTTATGATGCTCTTTGGATAATGAAATTGTAAGAGCTGATGTTCCAGGTCTCATAATTAATGATGGAAACATCAGAAAAGAAAGCAAACTGAGGTGCCTGGGTATCATTTTCGATAGAAGCCTGTCTTTCAGAGATCATGTGGAGGCAGTTGTTACAAAAGCCAAAAAGAACTCAATGCCATTAGGTTTATGGCAGCAATGGATATGGAACAAAGAATAATGTTCACAGTGTTTCAGCATGTGATCCTGTTGGTGGTAGATTATGGACCAAGAATGCTTACCACATCAAAGTGTCAGCTGATGAAACTTGAACGCATACAGAATGAAGCCATGAGGGTAATTTTGTGATGTACAAGAGATAAATTCTTAATTAAACGTTTGCTAAAGAAGTCAGCTTCAGCTGCTGAGTCTTTTATGGAGTCCCAGCGCAATGACATTGGGTCTGTTAACTTATGAATTAAGTTTTATGATGAATGGTTTATGTTTCATCAGCTTTTAGTTTTCATTTGCACACCTGTCGAATAAAATTCTTTCTCATACTTACATTACAGTGTCAGGAATATTTGTAACATGTTGTCACATGACACGCCTGTCACATGTCTTTATTAGGGTTTCCCCTAGTAATCAAAGACACTCTGAAGTGACTTAATGTTAGATGGTGGCTTGCATTGGTCTAGAATGTACTCCATATTTCCAGAAACCATTCAACATCATTTAAGTGATGAGGTGATTCAAATTATGATTCCCACTGCAATAATAAATATACTTATACCTGGGCACAACTTGGCCTGACCTCCTCACCACTTAGAAGCCACCAGACTAGATAGCAAGCCTGTTATAATCAAAATATAACAGTAATGAATCTGACCTAAAAACACCACATTCACAGCCAATCTAATCTAAAAGAACTGTGAAAGATTGGACACTAACCACTGAATTCAAATAACAGTACATAATGTAATCAGTCTAATGCAGGTAAAGACACAAAGGAATGAATTCAGAAAGACTAAAGCAATATCTCCATTGAAAGAAGAAATTCTAATACAGACTGACTCCTGGTTTGCCTGTAGTAACAGCAAATATCACCACTGCACAATTCAGTAGACTTTGGACCAAGGTGACTGGTACTCAGTATTATGGGTGGCCGCAATCTCTCTGTACAACTACTTATTCTTTAAGAAGGTCAGCATCTTCCTAAGGTTGACTGTGAGGATGGTTGGAGCTCTTGACACTTGAAGAACTTATTATAGTCAATAGATAACTGGTGCTGACAATCTTGAAGAATTTATTATAGACAGTAGATTACTCGTGCCAACACTCTTGATGTTAATAGTTCACACAAGGGAGAAGGTTCCCTTTTACACTGTAAAGTTCATTGCAGTATATTCTTCTACCCTCTTGGTAGTGGTGGTTGATAGTATACACAGTTAAAGTTCCTGGGTTGAGGACAAGAGCTGGTGATGATCATCAAGCAGCCTTACAGATGATCTGTCCTCCCGTAGACCCAAATACTGTAGTATGGGCAAGAGTGAGGTGTTCACGGAGGATTCTTCTCAATGCATGATTGTTGACATGGCCTCCATAGAGGTCAGTACCAACCTGTGAACAAGAGGGAAACAAGAGTTAGCAAAACTACCAAACTCTGTACCCTGTTCACCACCAATCCAAATTCCTTCAATTCGTCAGATGTCTGTGCTAGGCTTTTATAGACCTGTAAGGTTTATATACATATTCCCAGTCACCAGCAGTGAGGTTAGTAAAAAACTATGCTCTGTCAAATATTCTCCACTAGTTCACTAGCCACAGCGATAGACTGCACTTGCCAACCAACAAAGGGATAAGAAGCATTTCCTTTCCATTAAAGGGTACCTATACTCACACAGGCATACCAAGGATATAAGAATATATAAGTATTGAAGGCATAACAGCATCAGAAACACGACACAACCTTCTCCTTATCTCCAAAGCCATTGTTTTGTTTACATAGGGCCTAGGGTGGAAGTTATGTTATACTCGGCAGCTGAGACCAGCTGTGAACAAACTGCCTCGGTCACTCCTGATCTGCCCATTTCTTCTTCATTTAAATGGTGTATACCTACATAAACAATGATCAAATCATATTGAACAAGGAGTCATTTCCCTCAATCTGGCTGGCGATCCTTTAAGGAATCTGGTGGAGTGTTGGTAAAACAATCTGTTTAGCGCTTCCCTGCCATTTAAGTTGTCGACTGCTTATTTCTGTTGCTGTCCCATGACTGCACACTCCTGTTTAGCAGCATCAAGGCAGAGTAATTTTTTTAAAGTAATTTACTCATAGTCACCCATGCTCCATGGTGAATCGGTGACTTTTAAAAGAAGGTATAGCAGATAGACAGACAGGGCATCAAGCCGTCCGCTAGCTCTAGAAACTCAAGAATGAGGCGGTCAACTAAAATTCTCAAAACCTCAGAAACGGGATCATATTCTTCCGCTTAAGTGGCGGTAGTTCAGCCGATGGAAAAAGGCTCGCTACTCTTAGAAGTTTCTTACCTATAAGTGAATTCAGAACATAACTCACTCCCAATAGATTTAGGAAGGAACTGACTACTTATCCTGACATCTTGACTCATAAGTACAAAAGAAAGAAGGACTATTTACTTATAGAGGAAAGTCAGAGATTTGAAAATAGCTTATTTACATAGAGGTGTACAAGCAGGTCCAAGACCAGAGAGGTTTTGTGCTGTCATGTGACACATGCAGCTTATGTTTACAATAATAAGAAAAATTTTGATGGGGTGTTATTTTGTTTTCTTACAGTATCACCGTGAAACTATTGAAAATGTCAGGAAGGCAGTGGAAGGTTTCTCTGAGCCAAGACCAGTAGCAATTGCGTTGGATACCAAGGGTCCTGAAATAAGAACAGGTCTTATTAATGGGGTATGCTGTTAGATTGTTCATATTTCCACATACATGTTATACTATATATTTATGGTACTAATCACATTGTTTCTTAAATAATGGTTAAAAATGGTATAGATGCACTAAGAATAATTATATGAATGTATTTTGTTGAAGAGAAAAAAAGGCTGATGAACATTATTTATTTTATCTTCTTCATCATTCTTTGCTCCTCAGGTTCATTGCTGCAGATATCACCACCTTTCATTGATCTTTAGGATACACTTTTTTTTTTTTTCAACTTCATGACTCCAAGTGTTTGTAGGTCTGCCTGTATATTATGTCTCTGCCATTCTCATATATGACCCAACCATTAAAGTTTGTAAACTCTCATGATGCCAATTATAGTTAGTGGTGATTTAAGCAGATTATAAATGTTATTGTTTCTCTTTCTCCCCCCTCTCTCTCTTTCTCCCCCCACCCACTCTCTTTCTCTCTTTCTCTCTCTCTCTCTCTCTCTCTCTCTCTCTCTCTCTCTCTCTCTCTCTCTCTCTCTCTCTCTCTCTCTCTCTCTCTCTCTCTCTCTCTCTGGCTGGTTTAAATCTTTGATCAGTCCAAAAACTTCTCATAAGACCCTGTTCTCAACATTTTGTAATAAGGCCCTTTTTTAAATTATACTCCAGGTTTCAGAGCCATATAGGTCTGTCTTATTAGTGTTTTGTGAATTATGACTTTGATGTTGTGAGATGGAGCAGTTGATTTTAGCAAATGATGGAGGGCATAGTATACTTTTTCCCAGATTGTATTCTAGATTGTATTTCTTCTCTTACTTTTCTTCTTGTTGGTGCAGTTGAAGTTTGGACCCATGTACTTGTATGTTTCCATTCATTTGTTTATGTAGCATCAAAGTTTTTAGTTCCTTCTCTTGTAATGACCTTGAATTCTGTTCTAGTTGATGGATACTAGTCCCAATTGTGTTAGCTGCTTCGTTTAAATGAGTCAGTGTATTCACTGTCTCTACTTCATTTTCGTCTATCTGTGTCATCTTCAGAGCCAAGTATTCATGGGCTTTCTTCTGTAGTACAGTCTTATTTTATCTTCTTTATAATGTTCTTCAAGGCCACATTTAAATGAAGCAGAAAAAAGGCATCACTTTGCTGTAAAGTTGGTTATTTAATAACTGTTATGATTTTCAGACTGTGTTACTATATTATAGTGTCTTCCTTGCATTGTATTCCTCAGACTATTCTTATGGGGGAGGAGGTCTGTGTGGTGAAGTCTGGGTTCATGGGCCTCAAAGCTATTAAAATGTATTAAAACAAGATTGCAAGCCTAGAAGCTCCAGGGGTTGGAAGAATACTGACATTTACAGATGATATCACTTATAGGCAGGGGAGGGATGGGGAACAAACAGCCTAGGAGCTACAGGTGACAGTACACACAGTTATTGACTGATGTACACAAATAAGTGCTGTCATCCACCGAATCCACCCAGGAAAGGCGTCTGTGTTGTTTTCTGTAGACAACAGGATTGTTAGAGCTGATGTACCATGGTAGAAAGCATCAACAGTGAAAGCAATATTCGAAATATCTGGGAATCACATTTGACAAGAGCCTGTTTTTCAAGGACCCTTTGGAGACGGTTGTGACAAGATGCCAAAAGATACTCAGTGCACTTGTTGTTGTTGTTATTGATCCAGCAGTACATGAGCTTTGGCCCTTTGGCCTAATGCCATGTAGTGGAATTTACATGTTTTCACAAGCTGTTATTTTCCTCCGTACAAGGTGTTCCACCTGTTTGGTCTCGAATTAAGTAGCATTCTCAAAGAGATGATGGTCAACAGTTTCGTAGGGGTAGTTACATAGCTGGCACTCTGGGGAGTGTTGTGGCTGTATTCTGTATAGGTGTCCATTGAGTGGAGCATGTTATGTTCTGAGTCTGAAGATGGTGGCCTGGTCCCTTCTTGTTAAATGGTTAGTGCTGTCGCTAGGATCAGGGCTAGCCATGTGTCTATAAACCTCTCTTCCAGTACCTCCCATGGCCCATCTGTTCAGCCAAGTCTCTTTGTTTATAGCTTTTATAAGTGTTTTTGCTGTCTGTAGAGTTGTCGCTGTAGGTGGTTGTTCTTGTGCTGCTCCTTTCTTAGCCAGTCTGTCAGCTCTGTCATTACCTGGTGTGCCGGAGTGGCCTGGAATCCACTGCATCACTATTCTGATGTTGTATGAGTTAATGAGCTGATCAGCATCTAGAATTATCTTGGCTATGTCAGTTCTGCAGCATTCACTGCCCTCCAGAGCTTGAAGAGCAGACATTGAATCGGTAAAGATGACAGTATTTTGGGCCTTTGAAGGATAAACATCCATTACAGTCTTTAGGTGGTATACTGCTGTTTCTAGTGCAATTATTTCAGCTTCATAATTTGAGCATAATTTCCCGCATGCATCAAATATCTCTTCAATAGATCCATCAGGGTAACCTATGTAGATTCCGTAACCTACTTTAATGGTAGATTTGAATGCAGATCCATCAGTATAAACATGTATCCATTCTTCAGGGTAAGAATCAATGGTCTTTAGTGATGAGTTCATAAGGGTGATTGGATTGGACTGTTTAGTTTCTTTGTCTACCAATTTAAACCGGACTTCTGGAGCTTTAAAGCGAGCATGTGGTGGTAAGTTTCTTGCAACATTCTGAGTGCCCTGACGTCTTTCTGGGAGGTGGTATCTGTCCAGTACCTCATGTACACAGTGTAATATTCTTCCTTGCTACTTGATGGCTTTTGGTAAAGATTGTGTAGACCGTCTTTATATAGTTAACCTTGAGTTTCCATCTTTGGCAGTACTTGTGCAGTCTTCTAAGGTCTCCATTAAGTATTTGGGCTCCACTTTCTATATTTTCATGACTCTGCCATATTGCTAGATCATCAGCGTACAAGGCTTTTTCTGCCTTGATTTGTTCTGGCAAGTCATTGCACTTAAAACTATGACTGCAATGGGCATAGAGCAGAGAATACTTTTTCACATTATATCAGCTCTTGTCATGTCCGTGATTGATTATGGACTATGGCTGCTTACTGTCTCAAAGAGTCAGCTGGTTAAACTAGAGCGCCTACAGAATGCAGCTATGCGTGTTTTTTGGACACTTAACAAGAATGCCCTGGTACTATCTGCCACAGTGAGCCACACTGAAACGTTATAACGGGTATAGAGCGAGTGGAAGACCTCGGAAAATATGGATTGATGGCATTAAGAACATCCTTACAGAAATGAACATCAGTCTTAATAGTGCTCTTGACAGAGCTCATCAGTGAAAGTTACATCTCCCCCCGACACTTTTTTGAGGTACAAGGTGGAAGAGAAGAAGAAGCTATGCTTCGCCTTAAACAGGTCAAATCACAAACATCCAACACTTCGCCTTAAACAGCATTATGCATGAAAATGGCTGGAACTAAGCTGATCATGATGACTTTAACTAAATTCGTCTTATCAAAGTTCAACTTAACCTACTGACTGCCCACGCCGTACGTTATGCGATGAAGTGATGTTTACTTCTTTCTGCCAGCGTTGCACCCTTTTGCGATGGTAGCTCTAGACACTCGCCGTCATGTTTAAATAGTGATTTTTGGGATGAATTTGGTTGAAGCCTTTAGCCAGTTCATTTCTCTACTTTAAATAAGGGAAACAACTTTGTAGCGCTTGTACAAAAAATTTGATGAATTTTCAGCGTTATCTTCCATGTTGGTGAGACATTGTCAGATTCTCGGAAACATTGTAGTGGTCACATTTCTCATAATGTTTCTGATAATGCACGTGATTTTCTTTATTTTACTTTGAAATGTGGCCGGCTGCCTTTACTTCACGGGACTGCATCAGGTACCCACTCAAGGCTAGGTTGACCTGGGAGTCAATGTCATTTCTTTTTTTAATGTCTAGCATCGTTAGGCAGCGAACCCACGACCTTCCGATATGCACGCGAGCGTCTAGCCGCTACACTACGGTGGTGACTTCCCAGGAACAAGGTGGAAAGAAAAAAAATCAGAAGTACTGCATGAGAGTATCAATTGTGTATGTCCAGTAAAGCCGAAAAAGGAATAGACAGAACCTTGTTATCTCCCTCAACACCTTGAATGGTAACAGAGGAGGTCAAGAAGACCACACAGACACTTTATTTATTAATTCATTACACAAACATTGATTTTTTCCAACACTACATGTTGAATCAAGAATCAACGTCACAGAACTTGGCACATTTCCAAAAGCACTCCATTCCCATCTTCAGCAGCAATAGCAGAGTTCCAGTCTGACTTAATCCATCTCACCTTTCCCGTGGTTACTACTAGCAGCACCATTCTCCTCAGATCATAATGATCTGTATGTTCCTCTGCAATGTTAACTCGCTCCTAAAAGATCCTTCCAACATCTGGCTAATCCTGCATCAATCAGTATTCCACCAAGTGCTGCACAGCCAACCAATCAATCTGCCTGTTAATTTCCCAACACACCGGCATGACCTGTGGAAAATATCCAAAGGATGCTAACTGCCGGGACCTCTTAAGTGATGCTTGCCACTCTGCACGGAGCATCCCTGTCTAAACCTTTCTCAACATGCTATGAGTTACAACTACGACACATGTGCACAGTTTGCTTTGAAAACAAGGGAAGGCTGCACTGACCTCCTCCAACTTCATTCTCAGACTAGATGTGATATCATATGCCAGGCTTTGCTGCATCAAGTGACGTTCATTCGCTTTTTTACTATGAACTCCATGAACTCCCATGCCTCTCAACACAGAGCCATCTGTATAGATCATCACATCACCTGGGCAAAAATTGGCATGAATCATGTGTAAAATTTCTGATTCTGTAGCACCATCTGGCCAGTCCCTGCACTCACAGCCCCATGTGGTTAAAACTCTGCACGGGTATGATTATTGTTCAGACACTTTGACCCACTCCTCTCCTCGCCCAATGTTATCAAACCTGCTCAGAGTTTTAATTGTGTCTTCAGCTAGGACTATCCAAGACTGTCTTCTTTTTAGTCTGTTACCCTTAGCTCTCCTTAAGGCTTCATGCAGGTGGTGCTTCATGTCTGCTGCTGCTCTGAGATATGACTTTGCCTGCAGCACTTTGGTATATCTCTAATAGTTAGCAGTGCAAGTATATATTGCATACATACTGCCAAAGTAGCTCCTATGCATCCTAGAATAACCTGCATGGCTTCATTCTGTATGCATTCAAGTTTCATCAGCTGACTCTTTGATACAATAAGCATTCCAAGTCCATAATCATAATCACTGAGAGAATCACATGCTGGAACATTGTGAAAAGCATTCTTAGTTCCTTATCCATAATCTTGGGTGCATTATGCCCTTTTTTTCGCATGACACTGCAACTGCCTCCATTTTATCCCTCTTAAGGATAGGCTTATATTAAAAGTGATACTAAGGGACCTCAGTTTGCATTCTCTTTTGATGTTTCTGTTATTAAATATAAGGCTTGAAACATCAGCTCTTACAGCTGATTCTTTGGGTTGATGACAGCACATCTGCACATTGATCGTTTACTTTGTCTACATGTTGCTTGTAGCTCTTAGGCCATCTTTTGCCTGTTGCTCCCCTGCCTATGTACAAGAAAATCTGCAAATGTTAGTATCCTTCCAACCCCTGGTGCTTTAGGTTCTGCAATCTTGCTTGTATACACATTGAAGAGCACTGGTTAAATTGTAGAACCCAGGGCTAGTCCGGGGGTGACAGTGCTTGGTTCTGAGGTCCATGTACCCAGGCAGAGGGCAGCCATGTGTGAATGCAAGGCAGCTATTATCCTGTTCACCAGCCAGTTCTCCATGAGCACAGGCATCCTCAAGATCAAGTGCTGCCACTACCATCTTCTCTCTATTCTGGGACCCCTCATAAACATGAAATGCAAAAGTGGCGGCATTTAAACTGGTACCTTTCCTTGGCTTAAACTGCCCAAACCTCTTGGCAGGAGCTCTTTCCTTTCCAAAAACTTTTGCAATTCAGCAGTAATCTTATCCTTGCCAAAAATATTTTTAGAGTGATAATCCTGAAACCACTGAGTCTGGAATTATCTTTGACTGGTTTTTTTAAGTGGGATTAAGTAGCTGTGCCCCAAATCTCGGGGTATTGACACTGTTCTGTTGCAATGGTTGAAGTAAAAAGCCTTCATACATTACAAAGGTGGGAGCATTGATTTCTATATTCATCACACAAGCATTACTTTTTTTGTCCATCGCTCTTTTCTTCCTTAGATTTTATGTTTGTCATACTTGAAACAGTTTATTTATAAATAAATACTCAGAAATGTATCATCACCATCAAGTGCCTTGCCAGCTAGCATAGGCGTTCATGCTTCGCCACAGATTTTGGTCTTTGGTGTTCTGGATCAATTCTACTGATGATATTCCTCCATACCACTGTCTTAAGCCATCCACCAAGTCGTCACGATAATTTCCAACTCATTTTCTCATTACATGACCAAAAAACTTGGTCTCTTTCTCATTGTTGTATAATAATGTTCTACTTTCATTAGCCATTTCCAGGCATTCAGTGGTGGTTATTCTGGCAGTCCAAGGTATTCTCAACATTCTTCTTCAGAATGTATGCATGCACAAATCAATAATAGCTATAATACAATCATCGTATTTGCTAATGCAAGAGTTTTTAATTGTTTTTATAAAAATAAAGTACACTGATTTTCCCAGCACAGCTAAGAAGGCAGGGTAGTGCTTCAGTCCCAAACTGCAGAGCAGAATCAAAAGGTACCTGAGAGACAAAATGATGAGAGTACTCCAAATATTTAGACGTATGCACACAAGCCATTACTCAGTTTCATTTGTGTGATGCTAGTCGGGAGAAATAGAGTGACACCAGCAGTCATTCATCCATGTTTGTGTGAATTTAACATACATACAAAATGTAAACTAGTATATTGGGGATATGATGTTGGACCTATATTTTCTTGACGTAATGACATTCTGCAGATGATGTCATTAACATGTCAGTCACTTACCTTTCAGAAATTGATTTGATGCAGTTCTATGAGGCTGGTTTAACACTAAGAGTCTTCTGGACTCAAAAAGTTCTGTCTTCATGGGGATTTTTTTTCAATACCACCAGATTGCCAGGCAAGAGTACTAGCCACAATCTCAGACTAGGAATGGGAAATAAGCTTGTGCATATTTATAGCAGCATGTTCATTGACTTTAGAATGTATTTTTATTATTAACAAAATTGAAGAGTTTGCCTCTGTCTTCTTTAGAGTGCTACTGCAGAAGTTGCCTTAGTAACAGGAGAGTATTTGAACATCACAGTCAATGATGAGTTTATGAATAGATGTAACAAGAGTGTCTTGTGGGTAGACTACAAGAACATATGTAAAGTGGTTGATGTTGGGAACAGAGTTTACATTGATGACGGCCTTATTTCAGTCATTTGTAGAGTGAAAGGTAAACAGCTGCATATTCTAACAGTTATGAATTCACTTTCTTTTACTACTGTAAGTTAATTGTTTGACAACATTTAATAGCAATATTCTATTAAAAGACATAGGTCAGTGCTGAAAGTAAATGTGCAAGGGGAAATCCACTTAAAAGGTGACCTCAAAAGATTGATTTGAAATATGTTTAACTGTACCATCTTGCAGGGAGCAAGAGAATTTATGGTAGTCTGTTAAACTGTGACTGATCCCATTGTTTAAAAATTCTTTTTTTTAAAGGTGCCTTAGCTATTTATTTACCAGTGGCTTTTAGATATGCAGCCTGTTTTCATGAACATCAAGATTACTTAATTCTAGCACTGAAAAGTAACCAAAATGTAATATGAAATTTAACTTACAAACAGTATCAAGAAAGTTACAGGGCACAAGCCCTTTAATAACATACACACAAAATTTTTTCACATAGCTAAATTATAGTTTCTGTAATGTCTTTTGAGTAATGGGTTTTCGGTTCAAGTAATGAAGTAGGGCCCATAAAGAGAGTGACTTCCCTTGTCATTCATGCCTGGTCGGGTCGCATGGCCTGTCCTATGTTGTAGGGGTGTCACGCTTAGTGAGCGTTACAACGTATTTCACCCATTGCTGTCATAGGCTGCATGCAGTTATGGAATGTAGGCTACACTCTCTCATTGGACATAGGCTGAGGCTGTAGGGGGATTTGGGTTAGGGCCAGTTCTTCATGTTTGTGGACCGTTAAAAGCGCTCACATCATGGAATAAGAACACACGCTGACAACTACACGTAAAATTTGTCATGTTGCTGGCTGGTCACTAAGCATGACAACCCCGCAACATAGGACAGGACCTGTGACACGTTCAAGCCTTAATGGCAAGGGGTGTCACTCTCTTTCTGGGCCTAACAACCTCACAAGCACCGTGTTCTCTAATACTGAATGCATAAAGTAACAACTGAAAGCCCAGACTGCAATGACACCTTTATTCTAATGTTATCAGTTTTTGCTTACCACAGTTCTTTCACTCATATCTGGTTTATTTACTCATAGCACATGCCTTCTTCCTAGAACAAATTATCTGCATTTACCTACATATCTGCAAGGTATTGTGTACATTTGCAGTTTATGACTTAGTGTTGTTTTTACTAATGTGCACCAGCGTTGATATTGTTGTTGCATGCTTTTCACTAGATTTAGCATACAAATTATGTCAGGTTCACAAAGGTAAAAAGTACTTCTGTTGACAAGTTTACTCTAGTTCATATATTTTTTTTAAATCACGCCAGTCATCAGCAAGTGTAGTATAGACATCGATTGAAGGAACACAGTGAGATACCTTGGTATAACTTTTGACAGATGATTGTCAAATAAGAATCACATAGACAGTGTCATAGTTAGAGCCAGGAAAGGGCTGAAGGTGATGACATACACCGACATTGAACAACGCCTTTTCCTGCTCTATCAGGGACATACTAAGTGTAATAGACTACGGTTTGGGCCTCCTCACTGTCAGCAGAAACCAGCTAAAAGACTGGACTGGGTAAAAATGAGGTCCTGAGATACTCGGCTGCACAAAAGACACCTTGTGCCTCGCCACGCTGAATGTACTGGATTTACCGGTGATGGCCACCAGACATAAAGTGGCACAGGTGAAAGCATACATAAGGATATCAGCAATTAACCACCTATTTCACAATGCTATCAATGATATAAAAAGGATGCGTCTCAAAAGAGGCTTTTCCTGGATGGTAGAAATTCTAATCCAGCAAGTATGTGACCTAGATTAGTCACGGAGAAGAATGGACAGAAACACCAGTAGACTTGCATGACTTGTTTAAGGTTGTCATGACACTGGGGAGGTGACATATTTCCATGGCGTGTACTCTGTGGACCACTGAATGAATTAACAACAGCGGTGAAATTTATACAAGAGACAAATTTGCTGATATAGACAACTTATTTCAGGCGAACGAAAGAAGAAGAAGAAGACTGGGGAGGTACTGCAGGAGTCAAATTGCTGCCACCATAGACGCCGACATTGGGCAGTAATTGATCAGCATTCATGCCCAGAAGACGTCATTTACACAGATGAGTCTGTGAAATGCGGGTCAAGATCAGTATGGTCATTCACAGCACAAGGGATGGGAGAAACAATAAAAGAGGATAGCGGCGCTTACCAGACAACTACGTCAAACATGACCATGGAGATAACTGCTGCTTCCAGAGCACTTGCATGGGTAGCACAACAAATAGCCACACATGCAGTAATCACTTCAGACTCTTTGAACAAACTTCAGGAAATTGCTACAGGTAGTCTGCGCTCCAAATGGGTAAAAAGCATTGAAAAGTCAGAGTTAATCTCAATCATCCAGATCTACACACCTGGTCACAGAGGAGTAAATGTTAATGAAAGAGCTGACCAGCTGTCAAGTAATACATAAATGCAAGTGGGAAGAAGCATGAACAAAGCTGATATCAATGTTGTACGGACTCGGTTGGGGGATAACAGCGAACCTCTAATGCTGATGCAACTGTGTGACCGAGGAGTTAAGCTTGGTAAAGACGAGATACTATAACCAACTCATGGGAGCAGTCAGTAGGGGTGCCTTGAAGTGGCTGCTGCATCGGAAGACTAAACATGCATGGGGATGTCCAGTGTGCAAACATGTCGATTGTGATACCATAATATAACATATTTTTTAAATCCCAATATTTTCAAACAACTTCAGATAGATATACATGAATTGGCAGCACAAGAGTTTGATAGTTGCTGGTAGTACCTGAATAAATAATTGTTAGCGGCAGGAATTGAAACATAATAGAGATTAGAACCCTGCACTATCCATGCTGTCAGATATTCATGCAAGTCCCATCCCTA
The DNA here is from genome assembly GCA_905116865.2 of Candidula unifasciata. NCBI lineage: Eukaryota > Metazoa > Mollusca > Gastropoda > Stylommatophora > Geomitridae > Candidula > Candidula unifasciata. The sequence goes on along the minus strand of CAJHNH020002629.1, from coordinate 14,520 downwards.
CTGTTTATTTTATGTATATGCATGTGTGTATTACAAATTTCTTGGCTATGCTTAAATTGTATGTAAAATGAGTGTCTTAATCTTGTTGTTTTCTTATGTGTAGGTCGCGACTACATGATTTGTGAAGTTGAGAATGGTGGTTTGTTAGGATCAAAGAAGGGTTGTAATTTGCCAGGCACAGCTGTAGATTTGCCTGCAGTTTCAGACAAAGATAAGCAAGATATAAAGTTTGGTGTAGAAATGGGGGTAAGTTGAGGTAATTAATAATTTTCATTGTCACTATAGTGTGTTAAAATAGAAATTATTGTAATCACTTTTTTCTGTATAAATTATTCGTTTTTTTTTAATTATTCCTTTGCTGTTTTTAAGTAGGATTATTTTAATCTTGATGTTCATATTTCAATATTATAATTGTAAAAATTAAAATAATATGCCCAACTTGTTAGTGGGGAGTATTGTCAAAGACTTACTTAAGGTGGTCATATTTTATTTAGATCTGTTTTGCAGTTTCTGACTAAAACATGCATTTATTGGCAGCTCTGACTGATTACAATTCTTTTTTTAAAAATAGTTGTTGATTACTAAGATTTCTTCTCTTTACAAATATTACTGGTTGATGTCATCTGTTTTATGAATGCTTCTATTGATTATAACATAATTAGAGAAAGTATAAGAGCTCCGCAAAAATTCATTATAGATCAATGATTTTTAAAAATGCATTTTTCTGTCTTACAGCTTTTACCTATGTTGTGTTTCCCTACCCTGCCATCTGCAGCAACTCTCTTACTTTTTCTTACTTTGTCTCCAACAATCATGCCATTGGTTATAATTGTTACTAGCTTCATGTGCGTATTTTAAAATGACTGTTAGCATTGCTCACCACCAAGCAGCCCTGAAAAGGTCTCTTGCTGTGTTGATGTACTCAAGAAAGACCCAAACACTGTCCCTACCAGCCAGCCAATGGGCGAACTGGTCGCCACTGAGTGATGATAGCTTCTGCTGTAAGATTAATGTATATCTATTGAAGTCCTTGAATTGATCTATAAATGAAAGTATATTCTGCATGAGTTGCACTTTCCTCAGCAAATCCTACTGGCTTTTGTAGTTTGGTAACTATGGTCGTTTCATCCAGGAAATAAATAGATGTTTGTGTTCTATATTTGGTACAGAAATGTATATTCCACAGTTTGAGGGGCGTGCTTGCGACAAAAAAAAAAAAAAAATACTATTGGTTTAGATTGGTCTTTTGCTTTGTGTACATGAGACTGATGAGTTTTATGTCCTTTTCTCAATCCACAAATAATAATTTGTCAGATCCAACAAAAAAAATAGCCATGGATTGCCGGGATTGAAAATCAGATAAGAAGAGTAAATACTATGAGATATGCACATGGCACAATGATAGTAGAAAGTCACCAGGAGTTACATGATCTAGTAGAGCAAGTAAATTGGTAAAGTGCAAAGCATGATTTAGATATTATTAATGTTTGAAAAAAATTATATAATAATATTCAAAAAAAAAGAAACACATAGTTATTGAAAGGAACAAACATACTCAAAATTTTGACATTCTGCATATTTGTAATGCAGTAAGTGAAATTACTCAAATTTCACAAAAAAATACCTTAGGGTTCCACCAATCAATTTACACCTTTTTCTTTTGCATCTGGGTCACGATAGTTTTTAAGCATAGGCAGTTCCCGTTAGTATGGTGTGTGGCCTCCTCTTGCGTGGATCATAGACTGGTATCACCTGGGCATGGATGCGATCAGATGTCTGATGTGGGCCTGTGGGATGGCTGCCCACTCTTCCTGGAGTGTCTGGAACATATCACAACGATTGGCTGGAGCAACGTTTCAGCAACAAACACATCTTTGCAGCTCATCCAACAGGTGCTCAATCGAACTCATGTCTGCAGACAGGGATGGCCAGGGAAGGGTTTGAATGTTATTGGCAGCCAAGAACTGCATGGTCCACTGTGCAGAATGGGGTCTGGCGTTGTTCTGTTGAAAAAGATATCTGTTGGCATCCCAAAATGGAAGGACAAGTGGTCGAAGAATTTCATGGACGTATCGATGTGCATTCAAGCTTCCTTCAATGTGCACCAATTGACTCCTTCCATTGTAACTAAACATTCCCAATTCAGTTACACCTCCACCACCTTGCAGCAGAGCTTCATCAACACAATTTTGGGCTAAACCTTCATTTTGTTTATGTTAGACCCTGTGCCGTCTATCATGACGCTTCAACAAAAAGAAAGATTCGTCACTAAACCAGACACATCTCCACTGATTGTCACTTGCCCAGGGATGATGTTGGTTGGCCCAAAGAAGTCGATTTTGGCCTTGGCAACACGTATGGACAGGTCATCGGTATGGTTGTCGAGCCCAAAGTCCAACATCATGCAGTCTGTTCTGAACAGTTTGATCAGACACATGACGTCCTGGAGGCAATGCCTCTGCAGTTAAGAAAGCTGTTGTAAACCTGTCTCTGAGGTGACAAAGCCAAATAAAGCGATTATCCGCTGCTGTTGTCACTCTGGGTCATCCACTGCGATGTCGGTCCTAAACTGAACCAGTGGCTTAGAACCAGTGCCAAAGTGGACTGATGTTACTCTAATGCACGTTTAGATGCCTGGCAACCTGACTTTGACTTTCTCCTGCCTGCAATCGGCCAATAGCAACATTCCTTAAATTTGTTGATAGATGCGCCATTCGTGACTGCTTGAAAATGAAGTGATCGTTTTTGTGCAGCGTTATCCTTTTATATCTGTTGCGTAGGCAGTGAATAGTGTTCACCGCAAATTGTGTTGCTTTCTCATGCGCACATCGTGAGCTATGCTCACAGATAAGGTCTTAAACATATTTGACCACTGCTTTGTAATGATTACAAAAACCTATGCAATTCACACCTACATGTCCACTGGACACTGTAAACAATATTTAAGTCTGCTTTTCACATACCCAAGTACGGTATTTTATATACAAACTAATAAAAACGCGCGATCAGATAACTAAGCGCTTCTTTTTTTTTAAACAAAATATAACAATAGAAAGCTGCAGCCAACAGTGAACATTACACTAAACATATTAGAACAAGCAACAAATTTTTCCTATCTTGTACATGTAGTAACAGAAGTGAAACAGAATTTAAAGAAGATAATAGGACCGACTAAAAATATTTTCAAAAAAAAATAAAACTCTGAAGGTGTGGGTATAAAAATAATTGATTGAATTTTATGGAAACAAAAACAAAACAAAACAGTAAAATAGTAGGCTAGGAAGAGACTAGAAATTAAAAGTTTCTGGAAGAAATAAAAAAAAAAAAAAAAGACATGTGAGACATTTTGAACACATTCAAAAACATACCACTGTTTAAAAAAAAAACATATTGGAGCAAGAGCAAGAAATAAACAAGTGGGAAGATAAAATAAAAAATGGACAAACAACAATCTTGGAAAGTGTACAACCAAGGTAGGAGACAGGACATACTGATGATCCATTGCAGTCAATCTTCATTGTGGAGATGGCACCTGATTGATTGATTCAACTGTTATAATTTCAGCATAGAAGACACAAACAAGCATAATTTATTGCCTGGCATATTTTGCTGTATCCTGTCAGATGATTACTACAGCACAATTAATTAAAATGAAGCTAACAAATGAATCCTTATAACTGAAATACATAACATTTAAAAGTAACTGCCTGTTCTACTAGGGTAGGCGCAGGTTCACAACCATGTCCTTCTGTCTGTGTAAATCTGGAGAGGAGCAGTTTAATTATTTTTTAATTAATTATAAATAGCAAAGAATTATGTGATTAGTCCAAGTTTGCATAATTTAAAATGCATTGTCCTTGTTTACCCTGTTGCTAGAATTCAAAAGATGGAACATGATGGACAAGGGGTTATCTCTTTCACCAGTCTGATTCAGTGTGTTGAATTGTTTGTGTTAGTATTTTGCTCAGCTCTTAACACTTGTATTGTTCAGCTACTTGTATCTTCAGAAATCGATGCTTTCTACATGCGTATGCAGTATTAGAGTCACATTTAAATTTGCAGTTACAGTTTAATGTGGCATATGTCCACAACGGTTTTTTCACTGGCAGAGTTGATCAACAGTAGGGTAGCATAGATGGTTTGCCTGACTGCTGTTTTGAGCCTGTCATATAACTATTGCATAATGTCATTCCCCAAAAATGTCAATGGACATAAAAAGGTTGTTCAGGCACTGATGTTTCTGAACTAGTTGGTTTAGATCAGGAGTGGGCAAACTATGGCCTGTAGGCCATAATTAGCCACCTAAAAATGTTTAGTAGCCTGTGAGGCTGGTGTAAAATTGATATTATTTTGTCCTTGAGCTTACAGAATGGCAGAACCTAAATTGTACATAGAAAGAAAAAAATCCAAAAATCAACATCTAGAGAAAGTGATAAACTGAACTGTGATAACCAGAAACTGATGTTACCAGATATGAAGAAGAGCTTCAGTGGGTGAGTGTGTGGCCAGAGGCACAACAAGGAATTATAATCTTAGATTATCCCAGAAAAATGTTGTCTTATGAGGAAATCTGGGTTTTATGTTTATAATATATTTTTTCCATGTGGCCTGTTACCCGGTTGATAATTCTAGATTTGGACTGCCGACCAAGTAAAGGTTGCCCCCCTCTAGTTTAGATGGTTGGCAATGTCACTTGAAATATCCAAAATGACAAAACTTTTATTTTTTGCTGTCTACTTTCAGGTTGATATGATTTTTGCTTCATTTATTCGAGATGCTGCAGGTGTTAAGGAAATTAGAAAGGTCCTTGGCCCCAGAGGGGCAAACATAAAAATAATTGCCAAACTTGAGAACCACCAAGGCATTCGCAAGTGTGTTCAAGTTTCTCATATTTTATAGTTTTTTCTTTTATTTTAATGCTTACATTTGCATAGCTTTCATTTAATTTAAAGTATTACTCACAGATAACCAAAAGCTGTACTTGTTTTTCATCTTTTCTTCTGAATGATGTAAATTTGTTATGCCCATTTACAGCATAGCGGGGATTTTTGCACCTTTCAGCAAAAACATCTGACTTCTTTGGGCATCATTTGTTTTCTGGGTTGTTCTGTGGTTGTTCTGCAGTAAGTTGTGGGACATTTTACAGCCTCATTTGTGTGGTAACTTCATCATCCCGTGATTCACAGGTGCTGTCCCTGGAAGATCCATTTAGGGCATCTGATGTCATCCATCAAAGCTTCCATAAAGGAAGTGCTGATACATGGCACTCTGGTACCAAGCACATGACTGTTTAACCTCACATCTGTATATTGAGCCTTCCACTCATTACAAACTCGCCCATTAAGGAATCCCAGGATGCAACCCACACATGTTAACTTTGATTACCTACACAAAATGGGCATATTGCTTCTTCAGCATGTTAGACTTCTCTCTTAGCAAATATCACCTTTCACGTGGATGCCCAGGGCACTGTGTGTGACATTTATGAGAAGCATGAATCAAATATGGCTTCTCCGTATGGTCATTATATTCCTGTGAATGTGGCCTTCTTCTTCTTCTTTGTGTTTACCGGCTGTAAACTCTGGCAGAAATATGGCTGCTTATCTCTAGATTTCAGTCTTGTTTCAGAATCTGATTTTTGCAAGCACATCCGTTTTAAAGATCTTGTTCGTTTGTATGTAGACTCTTGGTTCCTAACCTATGAGGCAGATGCACTCTGTCGTGATGGAAAAACCTATAATTAGTCAACTCTTATGACATGATTGTTCAGTGCATGCAGTTACGAGTTTAGTGCCAACATAAACAGTCTTGAACTTTAAATGCAGTCATTGTTTATAGTAACAAGAAGAACTCATCACTTGTTTGTCAGAGTTAGGATATTGCGCATAATTAGAATAATCAAATGGGCAATCTTGACATCCCATTTCTAGAGCCATCATTTCTTTATTAGCATAGATATTGTGCAATAACCTATCTATATATATATATATAGCATCTGATGTAATCATTGACGTGCCATATCAAAGAGAAACAGCACTCATTTTCTAAAAGTTCTGGAAGTCGCCTAAAAGGCCAACTGTCAATTTAATTGGCATATTTTGGTGCAGAGTTATCTCATGCAATCGAGACACAATTAGAAAATCCCACTTGAAAGCGCACATAGTAAACAAATTTTAGCATACAAGCATATTCCGAAGCAGTAGTGAGTAGAAAACACATTCAACGCATTCCAGCATCTCAGTAAAAATTGTGAGTAGGAAACCACTTGGGTAACATTCAGTCGCTGAGACTTGGAAGAGGAGGGACTAGTAACATGGACCCCCACATGCTAGGAAGAATCTTCAATCAACAAGACTTTAGTAAGAGGGGCTAGTCATATTGACCCTTGCAGATGAGAACCTTTAGTTGTATAGATGTCAGCTCAACACTCAAAGAAGAGGAACCGGCCACATGGAACCTCGAGGCAGTCGCTAGAGAGTGGACACGAAACGAAACAGTGAACTACAGAAACAACAGGCAAGATACATGGATCCATGGTCAGCAGAGAGAGATTTGGTGAAAACATTACTAAGATGTTAGATTTGATGATCAAACTGTTAGTGCCGGATAGCACTAGAAGCCAGGTGGCAGTTACAGACACTAGAACCAATTTTACAAAGTAACTAGAGATGAAGAACACAACGTGACCTCAAGAGCTTATAACCATAGAGCTAAAACAGCGACCATTCAGAATACCATTGATGTCGTTTGTGACATTACTGAAGTATCACAATAAAGACAGTATAGAAAAGAACAGTTGTATCCAGACATTTTATTATTCAAGCATCAGTGACGTTAGGAGCATGCAGCAAGCAAGACATCATCATCATCACCACAATTGACACGACCATCTTTCTTCCCATCTATTCTCTTTCAATTACTCCTGTAGCAAAACATAAGACGAACCTGGGTGTGATATCAACAGACACAGAGAAGACAGCTGTGCTTTACTCAAACAATCAGTTGCCATCTCCACAGTGAAGATTGGCTGCAATGGATTTCCAACACATTTTTTGTCTTGGTTGTATGCTCTCCGACTGCTGACTGTCCATCCCTTTGTTGACCTTCCGCTTGTTAGTTAGTTAGTTAGTTAGTTAGTTAGTTAGTTGGGTTATCGTCATTGCACTCCGGACATGTCCATAGGTGCTCAGATCCTCCCCTCAGTATGAACCCCAACGTCCGATGGCTAATAGTACCAGTTCTATGTTGATTAACAAGTCTTCTGACGTGTCCGGTGTGCGTCTCGTTTTTTGCTGTGCCGATCTTAATTCCCAAGTCTGCCATTCTGGCGAGTGATGTGGATTCACTGCCACCAAAGTCTTCTATCCTTCCCATTTCTCTGAGGGCATTGATAATATCAGCATGATCCATAGGCCGACCGTCGGTAATGATAGCGGAACCAGCCAACCTGTCAGCTCTTTCATTTCCATCGACGCCTGCGTGTCCCGGAACAAAAATAAAGGTGACTCCACGCACAGTGGACTTCTGTAATGATTCAAGCCATTGTCTTCGCACTGAACCTGCCTGAACCCTCCGGATCATACTCATTGAATCACTGAGTATACATATGCGGGTGTATTTTTGTGTTTCAAGCCAGGCAAACGCTTGCGTCACTGCCATCACCTCCATCGTCATGCTGCTGGTTGTCATGGAGAAGGCACCGTTGGCTTCTTTGACTGTTCTGCCCGCTGAGCGTGCTGTAAATGCCCATGCGCTTCTTCTTTGGCGTATGACGGATCCGTCTGTGTAGATTAGTGCATCTGCTTCGTCTGAATTTTCACCGATGAGAGCGTTGACCTCTGCATTAACAGCAACAGGATTCTCTTCTCTACATCGCCTGTTGAGTGTGACAATACAGGAAAATGTACAAATAAACGCCTGAGGCACAGGTATCCATTCTGCACCAGGTATGATGTCGGTTAGGCTGCATATTTGCCTAATAACATCTTCTGCCCGACCTAGCCACGATTTTCCCCTCTTCAGTCTGTCGCCCTTTTCACTAAAAAGCGCTTGATGCAGTGGGTGTTTCTTATCAGCACATATTTTGAGGTATGCCCGAGCCCTCCACATTCTGATCCTTTGGTTCATTGTTGGAAAGTCAAGTAGATACCTCATTGCTTCACAGGATGTGTCTCTTGTACATCCCAAAATAATGCGCATGGCTTCATTTTGCACCTTTTCGAGTCTTTCAATCTGGGTAGCACTGACAGTGAGGATGGCCAGAGCGTATTCAATGGGTGAAAGGACCAGACCGTAGAATAGAAGTATTAGTAGTCTTTGCTCGAAATTGGAAGCAGCCATAATCCTCATTGCAGATAGACCTTTGCGTGCTTTTGTTATCACATGGTCAACGTGTTCCCTGAATGACAAGCTGCGATCGAACCTCACCCCGAGAAACGTCATAACGTTGGTTCTGATCAATATATTATCACGCATTTTCACTTCTGGTAAGTCCGACTTGACAATGTGATTGTTCAAAGAGAACCATGACACTGATGCCTTCGAAGGATTGACATAGGCATTGGAACCATCACACCAGGCGGCAATTCGATCGAGTTCTTTGTGCATTGTGCTGGCGATCTCCTGTCTATCACGCCCTCGTCGATAAATCAAAATGTCATCAGCAAATGACAAAGTACTTCCCTTTCCATTCAACTGCTGCTCAGTGATCATCACCGTATAAACGTTGAATAAGACTGGTGATAGCGGTGATCCCTGTGGCAAGCCTGGACATATCGTTTGCGGTTCTGAGGACCAGCTACCACATCTTAGTACAATCTTTCTCTGGAACAGGACCGCAGCAGTCCAGCGGATCAGAATAGGATTGACTTCTAGTTTAAGCAGTAATTGCATTAAATATTCGTATGGTACTTTATTGTAGGCATCTTCTAAGTCCAACACTGCCGCACATGTCTCTTCTTTAATCTGAAATCCCTCGTACACATCGTAGGCGAAAACAGCAGCATTGAACCATGTCTCTTTCTTCAACCTGTACCCTCCAAGTGTTGATGGGAACTTATCATGTAGTTCCAAGTAGGTGGTCAATCTTTGTGCGACAATTTTTTCCAAAAGTTTGCCAACAGTATTCTGCATCGAGATGATTCTGTAGCCGCAGATCTTTGAGTGGTCTTTATTAGGCTTTGGTAGTGGGAACAAATAACTATGGAGCCATTCCTCTTGTATCTGGCCACTCTGGATGCTGATATTGAATTTCTTTGCCACGCTTTTCAAATCAGCAATCGACATCATCAGCATGTCATTGTATCGGAGGCCGTCAGGGCCTGGAGCAGTGCTGCGCGATTTCTTGAGGCAAGTTCTTAAGGTGTCTGCAGTGATTGTGAAATCAGTGCCTAGCTCAGTGTTCTCGCACAGCATCGACAGTTTCATCTTAACCCCTATTCTTGCAGCTTCGTCTTTTTGGTCAGTTTGCTCCAAGTAGCGCGCAAGAAGGGTTTTTCCTTTATCAGCATCAGTTCTCTGCCATATCAGGTCTGTACCCTGAAAATCAGGGATGCCCCTTGGTCGTGCGGCGCCGTGCATGCTCCGTTGAAGGCGCCAGAATGTCACAAGAGATCCCTCGGAGCAAACGCTCTTGCAGAATTCGTTCCATTTCGCTGTCTTGGCTTCTTTGGCAATTAACTTGAAAGCCACTGTCCGCTTGTTAACCTCATCTTTTAGACTGATCAGGCGTTCAGAAAGTGACGGATCAATTTTCCTTGCCTTTTGCCATGCCTTGACAGCGTTCCTTTTTTCTAGCCACGCCATGTTGACTACTTCATTCCACCATGGTGGCTGGGCCCATCTCTCCCGCCGTCTGCGATCTGCTCTTGTTTTACGTCGTCTGATTTTGCTAATGGCATCTTGCCCTGTACGGTCATATAGAAAAGCAGGCACATTGATTACATGACCTTTGTTGTTGCTCTTCTCCACCAGGACGACGCAAGGAAAGTGATCCCAGTGTGCTCCACCTGCATCCTGATGCAATGGAGGGAGACACTAGGGCCAGGTCAATTACGCTGTCAGAATCCCCTTGTCGGGTTGCCATTCGGGTAACCTTTCCGTCGTTCAAGCATACTAGATCGGCAGACACTAGGGCATCCTCCAGGTCTTCCCCCTGTTTATTGGTGATTACATTGCCCCACTGGTTTCCTCTGGCGTTGAAATCTCCGCTTGTGTTCTTATCTACCTCTTACCATCTAGCTTTTGACCTTTTCCTCAAGTAGGGTTTTTAAAAGAGTGTTATGTCTTTTAAATGCGATCAGAATGTTTCATTTGTCTCTTTTTTTATTTTAGTGGTTGATTTTATTAAGTCCGGCCCAGAAAAAGAGTGACTTACCTTGCCATTCATGGCTCATCGGGTCACAGGACCTCTACTATGTTTGTTTGAGGTTGTGTTGTTGTGAGTCTATTTCAGGCACCTATGTACGAGTAAGAAGTACTGCAGGGAAAGCGCCATAGGCACGACAATTCTTGAGTATCGAATCTGGGATGTTTTTGTATTTCTACATTCGTTGGCAGTGGCTTACCCCCATAGTCCCAAACGCGCGCAGATAGCAGAACATGATAATAATCCTGGAAGTGAGCATTGAGAAGACGAGAAAAAAGGAAACTGTTTCAGCTTTGACAATAAGGAAAACATGACACCCCTACAACATAGGAGAGGTCCTGCGACTTGATGAGCCATGAATGGCAAGGGAAGTTACTCTAATCCTGGGCCTGGAAACATGAGCAGCACCTATCCTGTAACTCCTGCTCACTTTCTGGCAGTAACATTCAGTCATCAGCATATCGCAGATTGTTTATTATTCTACCAGTAATCTTCAGTCCAGAGAATTCTACTTTTTTAAAAATATTTCCTGTTTATAAATTTAAAATGCTTAAGGAAAACCAGTATCTCTCTTCTCTCTTCTACCTTTCTATCCCTCAATGGAGCATAGGTCCTCAACCAACTCATGCCAAGTCGTTCTAGCCTTTGCCATTACATGGAGCTCTCCCCATGTCCTCCCTACCTTTCTAACTTCATTCTCCAGCTCTCTTCTCCATGTGTTTTTTTTTTTGTGTGTCTTCCTTTATTCCTGTGCCCCTGTGGGTTATAATGCAAAGACATTCTAGTTATGCTGTTCTCCTGTTTTCTCTGTGTATGTCCTATCCAACGCAAGCGTCTTTTCCTCACCTCTTGGTCCACTGGAGCCTGTTTAGTTCTCTCCCAAAACTCTACATTAATTATTCTATCATACAATTTAATTCCCTCTATTCTGCGCAGGCACCAGTTAATTTATGTCTGTAATTTATTAGTAATTGACTTAGTTGTTCTCCATGTTTCTGCCCCATACAAAAGTACTGATTTGACATTAGAATTAAAATTTTTTAGTTTAGTATTTCTTTTAATTATTTTTTTACCTCCACAAATTCCCTAGTGCTATTAAAGCTCCTCTTACCTTTTGTATTCTTATTTAAGTATCTCTATCAGTTCTTCCATCTTTATCTACATTACTGCCCAAATAGATGTACTACTCCACGTCTTGGAGTGGGGTGCCATTAAGAGAAACCACATTATATTTGCCTGATTTATTCTCATTATCTTTGTCTTTCCTTTATGGATTTTCGGACCAAGCTGCTGTGATCTCACATCTTCTTCTTCTTCTTCACTTCCTCTTTTACCGCTGTGGGTGTCGAGGGAGATATAAGGTTCTGTTTCTAGCTCTTCTGGCCGCCTCGACCATAGGCACATCGTGCTGTTGTAGAGTTTCTCTGATGTTATCCTTCCATCTTGTTCTTGGTCTACCTCGTGCTCTACATCCTTCTTCTCTTTCCATGTATGCTTTGTATGGTATGGTGTCACAAGGCATTCTCTCTAGGTGGGCAAACCATTTCACTTGCTGTCTTTGTATGTAATCTAGAATTGGTTCTGTGCAGACTTTTTCTCTTATGTTTTCATTCCTGATCTTATCCCTTATGGTCACTCCTACAGCCCTTCTCAGACATCTCATTTCCATGGTTACTAATTTTCTTTTAGGGTTTATTGTGAGTGACCATGTCTGGCACTGGTAGCACAGAGTTGGAATAAATATGCTTTGAATAAGATATCTCTTTGTGCTAATTGGGATTGTCTTAGAGGGGGGCTAGCTGTCCCAATACTTGATCTCACATCAAGTATATTTAATTTATCTTGCATCTGATTCCATGAATGGGACAGAAGAAAAATATCGGTCCATTTCATCAAGCTGTTTTGTAGGGGTCCACTGAATTCCATTCTTGTTGTTAGCAGTTACTGTTTTCATAATCCAGTCTATAGCCAGTAAAAATAAGAGACGCGACAAAAGACATCCCTGTCACACGTCTGTTCTTATTTCAAATGTATCTGTTAGCTTTCCCTCATGAAGAACTTGACATTTCATGTCTTTTTATGTTGCCTTTACTAAGTTAATAATTTTCTGTGGGATTCCATAGTATCCCATCAATTTCCAGAGAGATTCCCTATCAATGCTGTCAAATGCTTTTTCATAATCTATAAATCTAATGTAAAGTGGTGAGTTCAGTTCAGTGTTTAGCTCTATTATAATACGTAATGTGGCTATCTGGTCAGTGCAGGATCTGTTTAGATGGTATCTCACAGTTGAAATCCAGTTCAATTTCCAAAGGCTGGATATCTTGGGAAACTCTGGATCTGGTCAATTTAGAAGCATTTCAAAATAGTCAACCCATCTGTCCATTTTATGCTGAACTGAATCTATACCTGTTTACATCTTAATATGCCTGTCCACAGATTTGAAGTTCTAATACTTTTCTTACACACTGTTAGCATGGAAACTAGGATGGCTCTGCTGTAGTTTCTTTGTGGAGATGTTTCTTGGTTCTGGGTTGAGAAAAAATGTCTAGATTAGCCTCATTCTAATAGATAAATCTGTTCCTTTAGAAGACTTTTAAAATTTGGGCATTGAACTTTACATTTATAACCAATATCAGCTAACTATTATTAGATTATGCATTTTACTGCATAATGTGTCATGTCTGTTTCCTTTTATTTATTTTGTTTAGGAAAAATTTGTCTTTAAAATATTTTCTTTTTCACAATTTTGTTCAGCTTCATGGAAATATTGGAAGAAACAGATGGAGTGATGGTGGCTAGAGGAGATATGGGTATCGAAATACCTCCTGAGAAGGTATTTCTAGCACAGAAGATGATGATTGGTTGCTGTAACAGGGCAGGTAAACCTGTCATATGTGCCACTCAGGTAAAAAAAAAATGCTGTTTTTTTTATTATTTTGTACGTAAATGACTAGTCAAGCCTCATTTTGAATGATATTGTAATAAAATTGGATCTATTGTAGAAGCCTATTCATATTAAGGAAGCATGAAACAGACAGTAAATTAGTTTTTTACCACATATTCCTGCCTCCCTTCCTGTCAAAATAGACCCTAGGTGTGGCCACTGTTCTGAGTCATAGCAAATTTTTTGCTTCTGCCAGATGGTGGCCGTTGCATTTTTGCTCCATTTGTAGACTAAAAGGATAAAGTTTCATTGCCCAGCTTCTGAGTTGAGTGCATGGCTTGACACTGTGAGCTGCGGATTTCGTTTGAAATGTTTTTTTACTGTGACCCACGTGGTAGTGTGAATTGTAGATTCAGAAAATGGCGCATACCTGTTTTCACAATATTGGTGTTTCCAGTATGTGATTAAAATTGATCCCGTGTGCAACTGCTGTTGGTGACTTCTGCTACCATGGATGACAAAATGCATTTCTAATGTTGGACTGTTTGTGTCAGCACATCGGATGGCTACCGTATGATTTTAATGCATGTGTATGCTAGTAGTGCATATGTTGAGACAGAAGTCTGTCAATCTTTCCACAAGGGACTATGATAAACATTCTGTGTGCTTTTCGTTGGCACAAGAGCTAATCAACTATGGGGTGACCCGTTTACTATGAAGCTGAAACTAAGATTACCAAGATTACCAGTCTGTTTGATTGACGCAAAATTGACACTGAAAAGTAATTTAAACGAAGCAAACAAAAGGAGTCTTTTCAGAGATCCCTGACACAGCAAGGCATTCCAGGATTGGAGAAAAGAAGAAGGTCTGCCTCATCTACACCAACAAAGGATAAACACTAAACCCAGGCATCTTTTAAGCTGTTCTGCAGCAATTCCTGTTTTTATAAAATAATTAATTCTTAAATCAAATTTTCCTGGGATGCGTATTTATCTCTGTTTTTTTTTTTTTCTGTCAAATAAAATAATTCATGAAAATCAGTTTTTCCTCAATTTTCAATTTAGTAGAACTGTTTAATTTTTCAGCTTCAAATGTCCACACAGACATTTTATTTTAACTGTTGTAGTTTTTTTCCCTTTCTATCTATGGTGACTTGTGGAAACTACAGTAGTTGTAAACTACTCAGTGATCCCTCGTTCTGTGAACCCCAGTCACACAATGGCACAGTAAAAAAACAACAAAATAGTCAAAATTACTGTCGCCACCT